>LOJH01015366.1:0-23118 GCA_001685095.1 Ellobius talpinus | reverse complement strand
CTAGTCTGTTTGGATGCTCACCATCCTAGGCCTGGATGGAGGGGGGAGGGCCTTAGACTTCCCACAGGGCAGGGTAACCTGCCCTCTCTTAGGACTAGAGGGGGAAGGGAGAGGGGGAGTAGGGGAGTGGGGAAGCGGGACAGAAATGGGAGGAGGGGAGGAGGTGAAATTTTTGAATGGTATTATTTATAAAGCAATAAAATAAAAAAAAGAAATCCAACCGGAATATCTATGAATCTGACTTTTGTTAATACGCTGACTCTACCTTCTTTTTGTGATCAGACAATTTGTATTACCAAAATAGTGTAAAATAAATAAAAATAGAATAAGTCATCTATGAAAATGCCTATTTAAAAAGTTTCACCTCTGAACAGGCTAAGGTGTTCTAGTGGTCAAATAATTTACCCTAAGTATCTCTATTAAGGAAAAGAGAAAACTGGGTACATAACCAAACAGTAGAAGCATAAACGTGCTGATCTCTATCAGTGGTAATGTGCGGATGTTAAAAAGGAACCTTCTCTGAAAGACAGCAGGAGGATTAGAAACATATCATACTGAGAAAACTCATTAGTCACTGCCTCCTGAGGGATTCTGTAGAGTTCTATGGCAAGTCCCTTTGATTTGAGGCTGAGTAATCAGGACACACCAGCTCAGATGGGTTGAGAAGTGAGTCAGACTGAGACAGCTGTAAGAGAATGCCCTCTCGGAAGATCTAGTGTTATTTGTTCTGTTTACTGCTAGGGTGAATTTATAAGGGTGTGCAGAATCACCTAATGTTCACTTTGAATAGGAATAGAAAGGTTTTACACCAGTAGATGCTAAGAGATAAATACAGGGGAGAGGGGATAATTATACTACGATAGTTAGCATATCGCTTTCATAGTCATTTCTTCTGTGGGAGAAGACCACCAGTTCTGGTTTCCAAATGAGGGAAAACAGAGCACAATAAATGGCTCAAGGTTATATATTTAGTAAGCCGCCAAGCAGCTCACTGTGTCTCCAAATCCTACAGTCTTTCCGGTGTCCCACCTGACCTCCTGAGAGGTACAACCCTCATTGCATGAAAAGCAAAATCCACTGCAGATACTTCAGCATTCACTTACAATCTACACACTTCCTCCTGCCACCTCTGCAGGTTGCTTGCGATACCTGGCACAATACTAGTGTTGTGTGAGCGCCTGTGACACCCAACTTTAGAGAACACTGGTTGAGAGAAGCATTCGCATGTTCAGTGCAGGTGCTGTTTCCTGGTTTTTATTTTGTGATGACAGGACTGAGAGACAGGGCTTTTGCACCCAAGGACAGACTTTACCCCTGAGTTTAACCCTGAGCCCAGATGCAGCTTTCCTTTACAGAATGTTCAATCAGCAACTGATTGAATGTGCAGGGTTTTATTTCTTTCCAGAGCTCTGAATGCAATGAAGCAATTGGAAACCCATTCACGTATTTGTGTGTGTGTGTGCGCACGTGTGTGCATGTGTGTGCCTGTATAGTAGCTAAAGGTGAATATCGGATGCTTTCCTTTCATGGCTCCCCATCATATTCTTTGGGACATAGTCTCTCATTGTCCCTGGAACTTGCTGATTTTGCCAGACTGGCTGGGCAGCTAGAAGGCCTCAAGGATCAGCTGGCTCTGCCCCCCAGCACTGAGGTAATGGATGTGTACTCGCTGCTACTCCTATCCTTTAATGGGTGCTGGGATTGACCTCAGATCCTGACAGTTACAGGTACTTTCCTAGCCGAGTCATCTCCCCAGTCCCTTTCCATGAATTTTAAAATTACTTTGTTTCATTTTGGGGGAGAAAAAGAACCAAAGCCTATGATTTGAAGACTAGAAATCCAGTTCTCCCCCTCGACTCTTCAATGTTCCAATCACCTACTCTAAAAGAGCCTTAGTAGTTCATTGGCTGTACATTAGGATGTTTCTCATGACAGACTACAGGCAGGCAGGCTGCTCTCTGAAACCTGTTATCATTTGACAGTTTCTCTTAAGGGTGTTTTCACAGGAACAGACCAGTCTGATCTTAATTATTTTAAGCACCATGCTTTTCTGTTGTGTGGCAGTAATAAGGATGACACCATTGAATTTGCCCTCCATCTGTGAAGAGTGCTTTCTCTTGCAAACAAACACTGTTTCCGTGAATATTCTTGGATGGACATCTTTGCATATTTTATAATGAATGTGCATGTAGGGCAGTTTTACAGAAATAGAACCCCTGCTACATTCTGTACTTCTGTCTGTCTCCTCACTCTTCCCTGCCTTCCTGAGCTTTGGCTCTGCCTGGTCAACTAGACTTGCTTCTGGTATATGGAATAGCACTTGCTGCTACTAATCCCTGTGAATCTCAAATCACCCGTGGACCGTTAAGAAATAGAAGTGGAGAGATTTACTTCATTATCCAGGCCCTATTGTATCCACTTCCTTGTGTTTTACAACCGGTACAGGGCTGGAAAGATGGTACAGCAGCTAAGAGCTCTTACTGCTCTTGTACAGGACTTAGCTTTAGTTTTCTAGCACCCACATGGGGCTCACACTGTCTGCAACTTTAGGTCTAGGGGATCCAATGCCATATTCTGGCTTCCATGGGCTCTTGCATAACCACAGCACACATATATTCATGCAAGCACATACAGACAAAAAGCAGGCAACCAAGCAAAAACAGCCACTGTAGATGGAACTGAGCTTCAAAGTTGAGGCCACTGAGGTGGTTCCTGGATTCTTAATCTTCCGACACTTGTGGTTACATCTCCCCAACTCTGAAGTTCTGGATCTGAAATAGCAATCATTTGTGCAGGTTTTTCTCATGAATTATTCCAGTTTGTTTTTAACACTCATTCACCCATTGTTAACTGCATTCTTTATCCTTAATCGTATTTTTTATTTGATCTTCTTGAAAAATATTTTTCCATATAAATAATATTATGATTTTCAGCTCATCTGTTTGGCACTTTGAACCTCTGCAAAGGCATCAAGCATTCTAAAACACCCAGCTTCCGTTGATGGCCGCCTCAGTTTGTGTGCCATCTTTCCTCTGTAATGGAGACTGAAACAGGGCTGGAGCCCCAGACTTAGACTGAGTTTAAACCATAGCTCGGCCATCTACTAGTTGTGTGACTTTGTGGACAAAAATACCTCTGCATTTGCAGAAGTAAGGTGAGGAGAACAACCTCCCTATCGGTTTTCTTTCCATAACTACATCAAAATACATGAAACAATCAATTTGTAAACATGAAGGGTCTGTTTGATCTGATAGTTCAGGCACTTGCAGTCCATGGTTGGTTGGCTCTGGAACCTTTGGATATGTGATGAAACAGGATATCAGGGCACTGACCCGTGGCACAGCAAAGGCACCCACTTCATGGCCTGGACTTGAAAGAGAAAGGAAGCAATGCAATTGGAGTCCCGCTGTTCCCTTCAATGCACTGGTACCTAGAGACCTTGCAGTAGCCTCACCTCTTGTGTTCCTACCACCTCCCAATAGCCCCAAGCTGGGGACTAACCCTGTAACACGTGGGCCCCTGGAGAAACAGTCCTAATCCAGGCTGTAGCACTCTGACCTTGGCCTCCCAAGGCCCAGATCATCTTATGACACAAATGCATTTAGAGTCAACATTCCTATGGGTTCTACTGTTATTCAAAAGTACAAGTTCAAAGTCTTCTCTGTGATATTAGACAAACTCAGCTGTGGGTCCTTGAAAGAACAAGTTATGTACTATCTGCTTACCATAGAGTAAACAATCTTATTCCAAAATAAACAAGTAGGGCTATAAAGACTTGACAATCAGTGGGGCAAGCACTACACTTTCCCACCTCATGTCTGACATCCAAGGCACACCTGTCTACAGTCAGCTACATGCATCAGGATTGAGAAACTTTAACATCTACAGTGGATTTCCAAAGATGCAACTTCCATCTTGCTGGCGTTTTAGAAATAAAATGACAAATAGAGAGGGTCTACCTGACAAGGAACTGAGAGCAGCCTCCAACTGAAGCCAGCAAGGATGGAGAGCCCCCTGGTCCCAGGCAGCTGAACCCCAGCAACAACCCATGTGTATGGAAGTTATCATCTCCCCTGAAGTCTAGTCATGAGCAGGGTGTGAACGCACACATGTAAAAGGACTGTGAGACTGGCAGAATTAGATTCTGACTGGCTGAACACGAGACTGAGACAAGAAGTGAGTGCTGTTTGAACTGATCAGCTTATAGTTACTGATCATAAGCAGATTAGTAACAAACCTCCCCAGCCCCCTGCTTTATCCATCATACAGATTGCTCTTCTGCCTTAAAGATGCAGGTTCTGTTTGCCCTGTCTGTTTCTTCCCCTTTACCTACTCACTCCACTCTACAGGATTCAGTGTCTTCTCTGTTGGTATTTGAAAATACTAATGCATGTCATTGAGAAAACTCAGTTGTTACTAAGTGGCAAATATCAAGAATGATTTCTGCTGGATGGTGGTGGTGCTAGCCTTTAATCCTAGCACTCGGGAGGCAGGGGCAAGAAGATCTCTGTGAATTCGAGGCCAGCCTGAACTACAAGCGAGTTCCAGGACAACCAGAGCTGTTACTCAGAGAATCTCTGTCTCAAGAAGGTGGGAGAGAGAGAGAGAGAGAGAGAGAGAGAGAGAGAGAGAGAATGAGAATGTATATGTTGGTTATATGGTTATAAAACTCTTAAGGGCTTCCATAGCACTGTGCCTTTGTTAATCTTGGTCACTTTGTTTTATCCACCAAAGTACCTTGCAGCTCCCCTCTTCCAACTTGTATATTTGCATAGTTTTGCAAGTGAACTATAAAAAATAGTTCTTATTCTGTTAAACCCTTCTGATTCTCTGGGTAGTTAGTTTGTTGTGTGTGTTGTATTTTTATTTAGTCACATACCAGGCATATTATTGTGGTAGCAATCCAAACAGCTCTCTTACAGATGTCTGTATTCTGGGCAGAGCAGTGCATGCTTTCTGGGTTTGCAGTGGTCTTCCCGCAGCACACAGCCAGCACTCTTGTGAGTTTTAGCCCATGGAAAGATGGAGTAAATACATCTGATAAAACAAGCAAGCAGACAACAGCAAAACACTTTCCAACCTCATCCCAAATCTGCTGAAAGCCAGTTGGCTTTTTAATGAGACCTTTCCAGGTATTTTTCAGAGACAGGAATGTTCTAGAAGTATTGTTCCCAACCCTCTTCACGGCAGAGATGCAAGACACACACGGACCTTGCCTCTCACCCAGAACTCACCGTTTCCTCAGCCTACTTTAATGTTCACTGGCAGAGAGTCTAAGGCAGCTACTGACAGGTACTCAGCGCATCCGTTTTGGTTGCACAGTGCACAGGCTGCACAGTCACATGGGGAGGCCTCGACAAGGCAAGCCCTTTCCCAGGAATCATCCTACCCCATTGTCTGTTCCTGTCCTTTCAGAGAACTCAGTTACTTATCTATTTCAGCCACAGTATGTGGGGCCTGACAAAGTCAGTTCATTCCTAAAGTTTGAGATCTTACATTTATTCAACAGTATCATGATATAAATACATTATTTACCATCTACTGACCACTGACTATCAATATTGGTTAGTTGTTTTAGATTAACTTTTTATCTCATATTTAACACATACACTACTGATGTGTGAATGCTTAACTGGTAATATGACCACTGTATCACTGCCAACACTAAACCTTGTAAGATATGTACAGACACACATTCACACATGCAATGTTCTATATTATATTGTTATAAATTAATGTGTTCTTACTGAAAAACTCATACAATCCATTCTTTTTAAACTTATTTTTGAGATTATCGTTACAACCCTCTCCTTTTCTTTCCTCTCTCCAAATCTTCCCACATACTCCTCCCTAATCGCCTCTGAATTTGTGACCTCTTTTCCATTAATTGTGGATAAGCATAACTTGATGAGTTTAAGGTTACATGTGTGTGTTTTCAGGGACGATCATTTGGCACTGAACAACCAACTGCTGTATTCTTCCCACTCTCTGCTTTCCTCAGTTGCTTATGGTCCTTTGTATAGGACTGAGGCATCATGTAGGCAACAGTAGAAGACACAATGTCATATCAAACACCTGGATCCTCTGGCTCTTATACTCTTTCTGCCCCTCTTCCACAATGTTTTCTGAGCCTTCAGTGTTGGACTGTGTGAGATGTATCCGTTGGAACCGGGTTCCACAGCTCGGTATGCTGGTTTGGTAAATTACTGGTTATAGCTTCTTTTCCAATATCTATGACTTCTCTAGCATGAGTAGTTAGCTAGGTTTCCAGTACCAGGCACAATCTCACTCTTATTGAGTAGATCTTTTTGTTTGTTTGTTTGTTTTTTTCTCTGTGTAACAGTCCTAGCTGTCCTGGAACTAGATCTTGTAGACCAGGCTGGTCTTGAACTCACAGAGATCCTCCTGCCTCTGCCTCCCAAGTGCTGGAATTAAAAGTGTGTGCCACCATACCTCCCTAAACCACCTCCTCCTCCCTTAAAAGAATCCTCTTCCCATTTCTCCTATTGAATATATTTTGGTCATAATTCCCCTATCCCAGCTCCTCCCAGCTCCTCCCCATCTCTCCAGCCTCCCAACTCCACACCTTTTTTTCTCTTTTTGAAAAACAAAAAGTAAACAGCAAAACCCAAACAAACCAAAATAACCAATAAAAATAACCAAGAATGTCTCTCTCTCTCTCTCTCTTATATAGGAGAGACAGAGAAAAAAGAACTCAGAAACACCAAATCTGAAATCATTATATATAAGCAAAAAAACCCCAACTCAATAAGACAAAGAATACCGAAACAAAGTAATATGACACAAAAAGCGGTGCTTTATTAAATGTGCTTTATTAAACGTGTGTGAACGCGTGCAGTGGGGAAGTACTCACGCCATGGCTTGAGTATGGGGGTGAGAGAACAACTTGTGAAAATTGTTTTTCTCTTCTACCACATGGGTCCTGGTATTGAACTCATGTCATCAGGCTGGGAGAAAGTAACTTCACCAACTTGCCACCTTCTAACCTTCCTTGGTATACATTTACTCTCACTTTAAACAAATGTCCAACTTTCCATTTTACCAATTATCAAGTTTTCATATTTAAAAGGGTCATTATCAACTTTGATCCTTGATTTGCTATCTTCCTGTCTAGTGGGTATTTCTCTCTGAGTTATGGCAGTTAGCGTGTAAGAGCACCCTAAGGGAACCTAGGCAGCAGAGCCAAAGTTGCAGGCTTTTATTAACCGTTTTTGTTAAGTAATAAATGCATAAGTAAGTGATGTGACAGACTTTGTTGACTCCCCATGGGAGGCCTCACCTTCTCTGAGGAGTGAATGGGGGTGGGGTGGAGAGATGATGGGGAAGAACTGGAGGGGAAAGGAACTGGAATTGGTATGTAAAATAAAATAGTTTAAAAAATAAAAAAATTGAAAGAGAAATGCATAATCTTAGGGTAAAATTCTTAAGAGGAATAAATAATAAAATACAGTCTCTGTGGAGAACTTATGCTTGCTCCCCTTTTTGCTGTGTTTTTTAGAATAAAATATCTTTAGGATAATAGTCAAATATACTTTTATTCCCATACTTAGATATGGATCTGTAGGCACACATGCACATAAATTCTAAGAATGTCTAGTGACACATCAGGTAGTTCATGCGTATTGTTAACTGGCTTCCCCCCCTCCCCAAATGTATCTCCAGAAAGCTTTTCTGTGAGAACATGATTGGGAAGGATGGGGTGACTCTTTCATAAACTGTGCACCACAATTTATTTTTTATCAAAGCATTTCTTTTGATCCCGGAATCTGAGGCTGTGAATTCTCAAGACAGTAACTTTTTAGGGATGTGTTTGCTCTGTTTGCTAGGCTGGGCTGTTTCCATGAAGAGCCTTTTCCTGTGTGAAATGGAAATAGGGAGACTGGACCCCGGAAGGAGGCTTGTCCTTCCCACCGCTCACCCCAGCACATGGCTCCCCTGACTCTTCTCTTTCCCAGCTGATGGTCCACAGCTACTCTCTGCCTCTCAGCACTCTGGTCCTTGTATGTTCTGAGAGAGGAGAAGTCGATGAGGTTGGGAAGTCCTGGACAGAAGGTTCCCACGCTGACTGGCGGAGAAACATTTCAGTGGATTTGGATGTGACCAGGGAGTTTGAAGCTGTTTATCTTATAAAAATCTTTGGGTCTCAGGGTTAGATCCTACTGAAGGGTAGACCCCACTAGAAGTTAGACCCCACTGAAAGTTAGACCCTGTTGAAGGTTAGACCCCATTTAGATGGTACTTCTTAATTAGGCACACCTATCAAGCAGCAAGTACAGTCACTACTAAGGCTTTGCATCCTGTCATCTTTATCTTTAGTTTTTAATTTCGTTTTGTATTTTCACGGATATTGGGGGACTTTTAAAGGACTTACCAGGTGCATTGTATGTGCTGACACAGTAACCTTC
Organism: Ellobius talpinus; assembly: GCA_001685095.1. Classification (NCBI taxonomy): domain Eukaryota; kingdom Metazoa; phylum Chordata; class Mammalia; order Rodentia; family Cricetidae; genus Ellobius; species Ellobius talpinus. The sequence goes on along the minus strand of LOJH01015366.1, from coordinate 14,692 downwards.
AAGTATTTTGTAATTTTTAAAGTTATCTCTATGTTTTATATTTTAGACCATTGAGTCCTGTTTCTAATTTTGGTGTAATAGGAGCCAAGTACAAAATAATAAGCTATAGCCCATGGCTGTGTGGGCATGTAATCAATATTAATGGTCCCTGTCATACATATGCTCCTTGTATAATTATAAAGATGCATCGGGTACCTTATATTTTATTTTTTTGAAGTTTGGATGATACTTTAATAATTAATTTAAAATTTATGACCATTATCATACCTCCTATTAACAAATAATGTTGCTATAAACCAAACTGTCCTCACAACTTCTGCAAACCGAAATACCAAAGCAGGTAACACTTCATTCACCGACAAAAGTGGTTTAATTCTCAACCTGCTTCTCTGAACTGAAACAACTGACACTTGATGTGCTAATTAGGAAAGCAGGGGGCTGTTTAACACTAATGCTCAGGTCCCCAACGTTCTGCTAAAACATGAGCATCACATGGCTACCCCTCAGAGCTCCAGGGAGGCTGCCTGACCATGCTGGCTTCTGACCAACGTACCTCTATGGCAATGCTTTTTGAAATGCACCAGGGATTTTGTCTGCTGTTCCAACACGAACCTTGTTTCTGCTCCTAAAGTTGTGACTTTTCTTTAAAAATACATATTCTATTGAAAAACACTTTTCTATTTTTTGAGCATTTGAGAGGCCTCATAAATATTTTTCTTTCTGGTTCTCTTTTCGAGAACATTTAGCTGCTTTCAGTATCTAAGAAGGATTGTAACTCAACAGACTTCAAGCCTTATACTTTAAAGTTGTATTATTAGGTGCTGTCATCTCAGCATATAGGAGGTAGGAGGCAGGAGAATCTCAAGTTCAGGCTATCCTGAGCTATGGAATAAGTTCAAGGCCACCCAAAGCTATACAGGGAGAACCTGCCTCTGATACCCAAGGGCTGAGGATCCCTCAGTAGTAGAATCCTTGCATGTTTAATGTCCTGGGTTCAATCCCTAGCACTAAACATAGAAAAATGTCATAACTGAAGAAACAGGATAATTACCTGTGTAGGTTTTCTAGATCACAAGGGGAAGTCATAGAAGATTTTTCCCACTATGTAATAATTTTTGAAAGAATAAAATTTAAAAAATTAGTGCCCAAAGTGTCCAGTTCTACCAATAAGATCAGATGATACATTTTCGAAGTATCTAGAGAACATGCCCATAGTTAGAAACAAACACCTTCACAGAGGAGGGTTAGCCCTTCACACTTAAGGTAATTTTTTCAAAGATGGTGGAGGAAGTAAACTTCCAAACAAACTGTGTGAGCTTCCTAGGGACCATTTTGAAGGAATCAGCAAGTTTGTGTGACACCTTCAGCTGCTGATCCTGAGTATGCTTCTTTTTCTCTCACACAAGCCCCTCAGCCTAGGATATTTTTCTTTATGTTGTCTATATTATCTAGATGTGTCCATTTATACAGAAATTGCATATATTCTTCAGCACTGGGATTACGCAGTGATGGAGTGGACAGTTCCATCATGCTCCACACATTCAATATATCTACAGCTCACATGATCCTCTAGCATTAGGAAGAAAGTGGAGACAGTTTTCCCATGTAGTACTACTTTGGAACTCTGCCTTCAGCTTGTTTTCCAATAAAGGAACTTTCTATGGATTCTGATTCAAAAAGTGATGATTTTGATAACATGAAGCAAATTACTTCTTGCCATTATTAACATGTGGTCTCTTCTCCCTTAAAATAAAGATGGTGGAGTTTACTTGGACCCAAAACCTGGGTGATATGGGATCAATATGAGCATAGCATTGAGATCAATATGTGGCATGTCTGAGTCCATTTTCTGCTCTTATAACAGGACACCATAGACTGGCCAATTATTAGCAAGAGAAGTTTATTTTGCTCATAGATTTGCATGCTGGAAAACAAAACCCCCAGTGAGAGCATAACCAGCATCCAATGAGAACAAACGGCATGAGAATAACACAAAGCCCAGCTTAGTCTTGTGGGTGGTGGGAAGAATCATGTGACCAAGCCTGAGAAAGGTGCTAAACAAGGACCATCACAGAAGGGCAAGAAATAGCAAGACAGAGAAAAGTCAGCTGAACTCACTATTATCAAGAGCCCATTTCAAAAATAACCCCACTGCTGCCTTATGACCCTAATCCATTCATGAGGGCAATACTCATAGCCTAGTAATTTCTTGAAGGTCCTACCTCTTAATACTTTTATAATGACAATAATTTCAAAATGAATTTTTAAAGGCATATTGAGGCCATAGCAGTTCCATTACTATCATAATTTTACCCATGAGCACGGCTGCTGTCAGTTTTATGTCATAGAACGTCATTCATAAGTCCTTCAGCTTGATGGATTAATTTTCCTTTATTCTTTTCTATAAAGGTCTGTTATTGAATGTTATTAATTTATGGTTGGATCAGGGTGCTATGTTTCATAGTCATTTTGTTAAATTATATGTTAGTATGTAAAATTTAACATGTCATAAGACAACACGACTTTAGAGACCCATTTTGGGTGTGCTTTTCTGTTCATAAAGCATACCAACCAGCACGACCTAAATCTGAATTTCCTATAGGCAATTTGTTCCCCCCTTATTAAAGAGTAAGCTTGCACATCATCCCCATCACTACTTCCTTTTCTCAACATCATTTTTATATATAACAGGTTGATCTGTTACCCATTATTGCCAAGCACTGTGCCAGGGAATTGCTTGCGATTTTTTCATAATATTTTTATTGATTATTTGGGAATTTCACATGGTGAACCCTGAGTACAGTCACTTCCAAGCCATCCCAGATCAGCTGTCCCTTATACCCACCCCTCCAAAAAAGAAGAAAAGAAAAAAATCAAGACCAATTTGTGTTGACCATAACTCACTGAAGCATGCTCAAACTCCTGGTGTCCAGCCCCTTAAAGAAAACTGAGTCCTTCCCCACCCACATCTCTGCCTGAATCCATCAGTTGTGAGTGCTACAACTCAGCATTTTTATCACAGGTTTTAAGAGTTCTCCTTAATGGCTTTCTGTCAAAGCTGCTATTTTGGGGGGAGTAGAGGTTGTCACAGAGGCCTTCTATGTCCCTCTTTCTCAACTGTGAGTCTGCAGTCATCAATAATACCATGGCAAAAGTCACTTCCTTACCCCTTAGAGTCATCAGGAGAATGGATTATGTATTTAATAGCTAAATGATCTTGCGTATATTATTCCAGCAAGGAAGATATGTTAAACAACCGAGTTACGGAAATAATTACTTCAAAATAGAGCTATTGAGTGAAGGAAGGAAGCTTAGCATTCAACAGGAGTAAATAGTGTGCAAATAAGAAGGAAGTCTGACGTTATGTGGGAGGAGTGGGGCTGTCATGGATGCCAAGCCTGAGCTGAGTCACCAAGGATGTGATAGGAAGTCTCATAATTTACTCCATCCTTATACATCATTTCCTTCTATCTGCTCCATTTCAAACGCAGCCCTCCTTCTACCAGTCCCCCAGGCTTAAACTCTTCATATGTCTTTATTTATTTTCCTTTGCCTCAAGGAATAATCAAATGTTTTCTTGAGTCAGATATTTTTTCCTTTATTCTAGCAGATGTCTGAATTCTTGATCTCTCAACACTGATTACATTAAGTGCTACCTTTTCCTCTGATAACGTTGTTTGCTTTATTTCATACAACCTACTCCAACTGAGGCCTTTCTGGCATGCCAGGATTCAGTCTTGGTGCCACAGAAGCAGACACGACAGAGCCTGCCCCTGCTAGAGGAGAGAGGTGCTGAACAAGTAGAGACCTTGAGGCATCCTACAGAAAGTCTTCTTTCACATAGAGGAAGGACTATTCTGGCCAAAGCCAAAAGGGATGGGCAGAAATAATCCAGGTGCAGGTGAGACATAGGAATGGGCAAGGAGCATCCATCAAAAGAGGCCACACATGCTAGGGTCTGCAGACTTGAGTCGCGGCAAGATATTTACAGCAGAGATGAGTGGGATTCTGTGGTGCTGAGCCTTGCCAACCATTTGAAAGTATTTTAATTTTCTCCTAAGAATCTGAGAGCCACTGAAGTCCAAAGCAGGATGGTGATGTGAGCAGAAACATTTCTACAGCTGTTTGGGGCCTTCCAAGAAAACCAAGAAATAAAACAAAGAGAAAGAGGAAATATGGCTACAAGATGAAGCACTCCAGCTTCTCCTCCCTTCCAACCAATCTTCTTGCCTGCAGTCTCTTTCTGTTCTGTGGTCCAACCAATCCTGTGACAGACTGTTACTAGATGAGTCCTTAGCAAATATTCAGATCTCAGCAGAAAGACTCTTAATGGGCTGCTCAGGGAATAATTCAAAATTCCTCACCCTGTTACTGAAAGCTTCCAGGGTTCTGACCCCATCCTACCCCTGCTTCAGAGCTCTGTCATCCATGCTTCTTTTTGTTTACTCTTCCTCACTGTAGCCATGCACTCTAGACCTTTCTACAGCACCTTCTGACTCGCCCCGTCCATCTGTGCTTTGCCCTGCAAACTCACACCTGCTTCTCCTTAGGTCCTTGCTCAGATGCCCATCCTCTCGGCTGAAATAAGTTCAATTTCTCTGAAATAATTTGCCCTTCCTCCAAATCCTCCTTATGCTTTCGGTCATAGGTTAATGATGTCAATCCCTTCCCACTAAGAGAGTGTTTAGAGAGGCTAGCTAGTAGGTATAGCTCTCATAAGCATGAATTCTGAATAGAATGTCTGCATTCAGACCCTGTTGCCAACACCTCCAACTACAAGACCCTGGATGCCTTGTTTCAGTCCTCTGCGCTTCACTTCTCCTCTATAAAAGTTCATAGGTCAAAAGCGCTGTGAGGATGAAATGAGCCCAGGTGTGTAAGCCATGCCAATTTAGTGTCTAGAATAGAATTATTCCTATGCAATATTTCATATGAATATGCCATTTTTCATACATTTTACATCTGTTCTATGCACTTATAACTTTTGTGAAAATCAAATTTGCACTTAAAGATTCTAAATTCCTTTCTGAGTAAATAAATATTGAATATATCAATTAAAATAACAATGTTTGGTGAGTTCTAGAGGTTTTCAGATAGTCTATTTTTAAAATTACTTTTCTTAAAAATCTCTAAATAGATTGTTAAGAAAATATTGCAAAATTTTTCTATTTGTAAAGTACATACAGAGACCCATGACCTTCTATAATTATACTTTTGGTTTAAAGATTAAGATATAAAAGACATGGAAAAGCTCTATAGCTAAAAGTGAAGCTAGAAACTGAAAAGGAAGAGAGATTGGAAGGGCAGAAAAATCATCCCTGGAAAGAATGGGGTGTAATTATAATGCAATGAGAAACTGTGACTTTTACAACCAAGAATAAACAGCAGCCAATTTTACTGGATGCCCTTTGCACCGACTTCTATTTAGCTCTTACCCCTCTGCCTATTCCTTTCCCTGATGAACTACTGTACAGTGGGGAGCTTTCTCATAACTCAGAACTGTGTGCCCCCAGGAATCCACACTGCCAGAATAATTTCAGAATCCATTTCTCTGCTAATCATTGAGATTTATGTGTTTTCACTTCACTACTCGGGTTCTCTAGTCTCTAACTTGCCATTTCTTTTTGCTGTGAGAAGAAACAAGGTGTTCCCCAAACTGTTAGTCATGTATGAAGAGTTCTTAGCCTCCAAGTTCTGTCTTTTTCTTTAGCATCAAATCTGTACTAACTAAACAATGACACCTGCTTTGCAGAACTGATAAATACTGCTGCCTTCATGTGCAAAGATAATATTCCTAAAAGTAGTGAGATAAAATTTGTTGTACAAATTTACAAAATTTTAAATGGTTTTGTATTTCTGTATTTTTTTCTGAGTTTGAATCTTTTTCTTATAAAACTTAAAGGCAAGCCTTTATGTGTATATTCATACTCTCTCTGTACACACACATGCACACACACACATGCACACACACATGCACACACACACATGGTATGTAGGAAAATTAATGATACATTTTGTATAAGTGGAAGAAGAAAGTTGAAAGTTGTCACTTGATTCCAGAACACACAGCGTGGTGATGTCTTGGGTATGTGCCTACTTTTATGTTTGAAAAGTGTCTCCTGGAGACTTTTGTCTTCCTCTTTCCCAGTTCCCTAAAATATTCCTTGTGTTTCTCAAATAGTTGAGAAATGGGAAAGAGTTATAATTAATATCATCCTAGAAACACAAAGAGGAACTATATTTGTGCAGTGGTCAAGAGAAATGTTAGCTGCCCACAGTAGTCATGCTTCTAGTTTAAAAAGCCAAAGGAAACACTCAGGCTTTTGGCTACCACCAGAGTTTCTGTTATGATAGTCCTGACATTGGCAGAATAATTTCATACCTGTTGATCCAGGTAATTGCAAGTCTTTCCTTGCAACACCGTTCACCCTCTAGTACTGTCCAAGGCTCCCTGGAAAGGTCAGATGGACCTTTCTATGAGTATCTGCTGGAATTTACATAGCAGTGTATGAGAGGCAGTGGAGGGTCCTGTACAAGTACTTTCTCTGTCCCATAGAGTTGGTCACTTGTCCTGTCGCCCCACTGAAGCTGCTCAGATGCCTGTTGTAGCTCCTGTGATACATTAGTGTAATAATCCTTGGCATACATGTCTCTCTTCTGCTTCTTTTTTACTTCAACAACTCATAGGAGGACATCTGGAATATTTCATTTCTGTTTATTGAAACTCTGAAGTGAGATGCAGGGAGCTAGTGATATCATTGGTCCGTGTTCTGGTTTATAGGAGATCTTGAGTGGTGGGTAGATTGCTGAGAGGTACGGTATGAACAACCTTGTCGGGGCTGTCTCACACAGGGGAAGGGCACAGGAGAACAGGAAAGGCTGTAGTAGAGGAAGGCAGAGGGAAGCAGTCTGCAAGGTTGTGTTGAAAAGAAAGAGATGTTTGCATGCTACAGACTTGGAAACAGGTGATCAGAACTCCTTGAAATTAGATTTCAAGAATTTAGATTTCACTGAAATCAATAGAGATCCCATAGTTCTTCCGTCTTAGTAATGAGTTGACAGCATTTTGAAGAACTCTTTCAGTGAGGGTATGCTTATGTCAAAATTAATGCATATTAAGCGCCCAGTTATAAAGTACTATTGTAGGGCAGAAATTGACGCTGAAGGTCTCTCTCTGTTTTGTCCCACAGGTTGTTATTCTGTACTTTGAGCCAAGCACATTCCGCTGTATTCTTCTAAGGTGGGTCCGTCTTCTCGGTTTTGCCACTGTTTATGGAACTGTGACTCTCAAGCTTCACAGGTATGTTATACCTCATCAGTCTACTACATTCCTGCAGAGGGATCCATTTATTTGGTTTGGCAGCTAATTGTAAACTGGGCCATTATTCACCAATGGAAAAAAGCAAGATGATTTACGCATGTATATTTCACACAGCCTGGTTAGTTTTTTCTCCACTTGACAACAGCTAGAGTGCTATGGGAAGGGAACCTCCACTAAAGAACCGCCTCCATTAGACTAGCCCAGAAGCAAATCTGTGTGGGCTTTATATGGACTAATGATCATGTGGGAGGGCCCAGCCCACTGTGGGTGCTGCCACTCCTGAGCAGGCAGTGCTGAGTTGTATAAGAAAGCAGGCTGAGCAAGCCATGAGGAGCAAGCCAGTAAGCAGTGTTCCTCTCTGGTCTCTGTTTCAGTTCCTTTCTCCAGGTTCTTGACCTGCTTGAGTTCATGCCCTGCGTCCCCTCAGTGATGGACTATTTGCTGAAAGTGTCAGATGAAATAAACCCTTTCCTTCACAAGGTGTTTTGGTCATGGGTTTATCACAGCAAAAGGAACCTGACTAAGACACCCTCTAGAAATATATTACATTCTTTGGGCAATCTTTAAAGAACTGAACTCTTCAAACAAGGTGCTATAAGAAACTGTGTTTCTGCTAGAGGATGAAGTTACTCTGAAAAAAAAACAGTACTGTTGGGATGTTAACAGTATTGACTCACTAAAACAGGATGGAAAGAAAATAAAGTCGAAGTAATGAGTACTATCACTGCTATACAGAAGTCAGCAATACGCTCATTGTACAAGAATGCTGTCTTCCCTTCCCAATTTCCATGCCCCCAGGATAACCCGGCTGACATTCCAAGATAAAGTTATTCTTTTAGTAGTTTTGTATAACAAACTGGGAGGCTCTTCCCTGGGGAAGACTGATTCTCCTGCTCTAAAAATTTCTTAGTTGCCTGTAGTTATTTGTGTGGGATTGGGGCCCCCTAAGATTTCCCCTTCCATGTTAGTATGTCTATTGATATCATCCTTGTTCAAGTCAAAATTGCACATATGTAAGTAACATTATATAGATTAAGTGGATTGTGTTTATATAGTTTGGAATATATTTTACATATAATATATACATATATATGAAACAATAATTAAAGAAAAAGAGGCCATGAATTTGAGAGAGCAAGGGGATTTCAGAGGTGTTTAAGGGAGGGAAATGATATATTTTATTATTTAAAAGAATAAAAAAATTTAAAAGTTATTTTACCATTCCCTCAGTGTTGAAAAATGAATGATACTCTTCCCTTACATTTAGTTCAAGGCCACCTAAATATAAAAGTAGGACAATAAAATAAACTTCCTGTCCACAGTGCTAGGGATGGCTGGAAATACTAGGGTTTCCTTTCCATCTTATCTGCAATTTTAAAGAAAGCCTTTGTGAAGTTGTGCCAAAGGGGAAAGGAGAGAAAGTGCCTGCGGAAGATGCTGAAGTCCTTGGTACTGATGAACATGAGGCAGTTCTGGTGACTGTAGAGCATCCTGCCTTGTAACCTCCTAGCCATAAGTATTTCTCAGTCAAGGTGGCTCAAGCAAGGCTTACTTTCAATGATAGGTGTTATGTTTTTTGGTCTCATTCATTGCAATCTTTTTGAAAATACGTTTATCTCCCACACAAGCCAACCCTCCCTCTTACCTGAATCTCTTCCTGTTTTCTTCCATCTTTCTCTCCCTTCCTTCCTCTCTTCCTGTCTCCCCCTCTTTCTCTCCCTTCCTTCCTCTCTTCCTGTCTCCCCCTCTTTCTCTCCCTTCCTTCCTCTCTTCCTGTCTCCCCCTTTCTCTCCCTTCCTTCCTCTCTTCCTGTCTCCCCCTCTTTCTCTGCCTTCCTTCCTCTCTTCCTGACTCCCCCTCTTTCTCTCCCTTTCTTCCCCTCTTCCTGTTTCCCTCCAACTCTCTCTCTCCCTTCCTTCTTCCCTTCCTGTCTCCTTCCATCTTTCTCTCCCTTCCTTCCTTTCTGGTAGTTAAGCACTGAGAGTGACCTAGATCATTCACAGCACTCAGGATTCCTTTCGCATATACAGTGGAGTTAGAAACTTTATGGTACTGGGCTTCAGGAGAACAAATATAAATGTAAATTTACCTTCAAATGCTAAGAAATCATAGGCTTATTTATCTTACAAAAGAAAAGGAAAAGACAATTGGCATGATCTTCCTGGATCTCCCTTTACCATGTCAGCATATATGTCCTACTTCCAGGTTTCCATTCCACATATAATTGCTATCTGCCAACTAATGCTCACCAAAAGACACAAGACATCATTGGCAATCTACAATGGGTAGTAAGCCTTCTAGAATCATGAAAGAATTGCTTATTTGTGTCTTGATCAAGACCTCACTTGCTACTAGACTAGCACTTCCTGTCTGTTATAATCTTTTCACTGCTTTATCATTTTTTAATTTAGTGGTATCCTTCATTGTAATTTATGGTCTTCTTGAAGCGAGTGAAAGTCCAGCCATTGAATCCCAGGAAGTCCTGTGACCTACATATTAGAAGTGCTTCACTCATTAGTAGATGAACAAACGAACGAACAAGCAAACTAACGAATGAATGAGTGAAAAAGTTAATTGCAGTTCTCTAAACTTCTGCTCATAGTTCATTCATATTCCTGGACTCACCATACAGTAATTCAGGGTGATCCAAGTACTTGGAACATATAACACTGGCCTGCAGAAATATATTTGATACGATTTGAGGGCATCATTAAACAACACAAAATCATAAAATGAGAAGATTAAGTTCCCTTTCAATCCTCCTGATTCTTTCCAGCAGAAGGATGAGTTTGGAGCATCCAGGCTTTTCCTAACACCTGTCACAGAACTGCTGGTCTTCATCTGGAAGAGAGTAGAGCAGCCTGTAGCCTTGGAGCTGTCCGCTGCAGGGGCATGTCCTTAAGAGTCAGCATCCTCTTCTACTATATTTGTTTCCATAACTGCTAATAGTTTATAGAAAATATTAGCTGTTTTTTTCTTTATAGTAACAATAAGAAGTTTCCTTTAAAATACTTTAAAAGCAACCAATGGTGGCTGATTTAAAGAGGATATTAACTAATTCTGGTACAGCAGCAATCTTGGAGGCTTTTGAAATAATTAGAATTTTGGAAACTGGTTTCTTAATCATCTTTTGCTTATTTTGAAGACTGGAATGAAAGCTGTTTCCATTGTGTGTCTCTAGAAATCACTGCAGGGAAGAAGAATTACTTTGCTGAAGGCTTAAAACTGGGGGAAACTTTTCCAAGTTAATTAGTAAAATTACTCTAATCCTGTATGAATATCATGGTCTTACTCATGTATTTGTTTTTCTCTTTATTGCCTAAATTTAGCAAAATACAGTATTGTTCATTCATAAACTGAGCCATTAGCATTCCTAGAAAGTGTGAGCACTTGAAGAGTATTCCAGTTCTGTGCTCCCGCTGGACTGCCGTGACAAAACACCATAACCAAAAACAACTCAGTGGGAGTGGGGGTCACTTGCTCACCCTTCCTCCTCATCAATGTTTATCCACTAAAGAAGATGAGGCAAGGTAGGAATTCAAGGAGGAGCAGAGATAGAAACCACAGAGGAATGCTGGTCACAGGCTTGCTTCTCTTGACCACACCCAGCTATTTATTTTATACAACCTAGGCCCACCTCCCCACACTTGGTGCTGTCCACAGGGCACTGGGTTCTCCCACTTCAATCATCAGTCAAGACAATGTCCCTACAAGCATGCCCATAGGACAATCTGATGGATTCATTTTCTCAACTGAGGTTCATTCTCTTCCAATATCTCCAGTTTGTGTGAACGTGACAGAAATTAACCAGCATAGCTTCCATCTTCAGTGATGTACTGTTTATGGTGGGCTGTGGATTTATATACTGTAGTTGGTGTGGGATCACTGTATTTGATGCACTGTATTTGTTAGATGGTGGTGTTGGGTGCACTGTATTTGATGCACTGTATTTGTTAAATGGTGGTGTTGGGTGTCTGTATTTGATGCACTGTATTTGTTAGATGGTGGTGTTGGGTGTGCTATATTTGACGTACTGCATTTGTTGAAGGATGGGTGGCTTTAGTGAACGGAGCTTCAGCAGATTCTTTCACTGGATTTGAGTTAAGGATACAATGGAGAAGAATGACAGAAAGTTTGATAATTCTAGATTTTAATTTTAGTTCTTCCATTATCTACTTACACAATCAAAACCTCTATTTGAAATTTTCTTTGGACCACCAACTAGCTTCCCAAATAAAGACATGAAGACTTATTAATCATGAATGCTTGTCCTTAGCTTAGGCTTGTCTCACTAGCACTTTTAACTTAATCTAACCTGTTTCTTTTCATCTATGTTTTGCCTCAGGGATTTTTACCTTTCTTTTATTCTGTATGTCCTGCTTTCCTGCTTCCTCCATGTCTGTCTAGCTGGCCCCGGCATCTTCCTGCTATCTCCTTTTCTTTCTTCCTCCTCAGTCTAAATTCCTCCTCCTACATACCCTCTCTGCCCAGAAGTACCGCCTATACCTCTTTCCTCGCTATTGGTCATTTAGCTTTTTGTAAGACCAATCAGGAGCCTTAGTCAGGCAAAGTAAAACAGCAACACATCTTTACATAATTAAACAGCTATTCTACAACAAAAGACAAATAATTTTGACATCTAAGAATTAGTTTTATCATCTATAAATTGTTATCTCACCTTTGAAATTGTAAGGATGACATTCAGTTTAAATATGTCAGGTAAGGGAGTAGATCCTTGGAGCAACATAGGCAAGGACTCAGAATTAGAGAGAAAGGCAGAAAGCTATGTCCCAGCAGGTTCCTGTCCAGGATCTCAACTGTCAAAATAGTCTGTCCTAGGGAACAGTATATCCTGATATCATAGGCCCATTCTTATGGAAGCTTCATTTCAATATCTAGATTCTCTTATTTTAACACAAGGAAAATAAAATCTTGCTTCTGTCAGCAGAAAATTCTAGGAACCTGTGAGTGTGATTATAGAAAATGGCATTGTAGACTTTGGAATGCAGGGTAAACAAGAAGAGTCAACTTCTGTATCTCAGCCTTTTCCCTCAAGGATACATCATTTCTTTCTCTGTTGCCTGCTCTTTTGCTGATTGGTGTCTATAGGCTCTCCAGAGCACCAAATACTTGGAAAAAACAATGGGAAAGAAATCAAACTTCACTGGCTCTAGAAATACAACCTTTATTCCGGGCAGCTCTCAGGAGTCTTTTGTATACATAGGGTAAAGTTAGAAATGACATGGAACTGGATTTCAGGAGGACTGATTTAAATCTGAATTCAGCCTCTAACATTAAAAAGTCATAAAGACTTGTTTATTTTATCAAGGAAAAGTAGACCAATCAGCATGCTATTCCCGGCTCTCCCTTTCCCATGTCAGTCTACTATGTCCTGGATACTTGAAGTCTCATGCATGTTTATCTAATCTTTCTTTTCTCTCGTGGCATTTGTCCATGGATAAGCATCACACAGTCAAAGACACCATAATAACTCAGAATAGAATTGTAAGATTCATGTGAGTATTAACTCTGCCCACAGGACCGGGTAGAAGTGGGGTAGAGGTACATGCTCTCTCCTGAGAGGAGGACAGTACCACGTACATTGTCTGGAATTACCCACATCTACAGTAACAGAAAGTAGACAGACATCTATCTGCTCACCAATCGTTTATCCATCTGTTTATTTGTGGAGTTGGGAATTGAACATGAGTCCTCACCCATCCTACTCACAGACTCTACCACTTCAACTATTTGCCCAACCCCAGACCAGATTTTAGCTATCTTTATCATTTGCTTAAGTTCCCTACAGACCATTCTTAGCAGGCCATCCATGCAGTGCAATTTATTTGAACCTGAAACTCTTTATTTTTTAGAAATTCAGAGAAAAAGAGTAATGGGGAGGAGAGCCAGTTTTAGCTAGCTCAGAAGATCTAAAGTAGTTAAAAAGCAAAAAAATCTTTATTTATTAAAAAGAGAATCCTTGAGTTGACCATGGACATACTTGTCTCAGCCCATGAATGATGCAGGCTGGGTCTAACAGCACAGCTGGCAGTTCTGCAGGGAGAGTTTTCTTTATTTGCTTATGAAATGTGGACAATCTGAACTCTCAGGAGGCTGAGACAGGAGGATTATGGGTGTGAGGTCAGCATGCAGAGTGAGTGTGAGGATATCCTGAATAAGAGGCTAAGAGTTTTAAAACAAACAAGCAGTCAAACAGGAAATTGGAAAGGTGCTATCCCTAGGCTTAGAAAGGTCAGGTATGTGTTCAGGAAGCAAAGCAAGGGATGCTTTTACTTCACAGGGGATACAGATTTTAAAACAATGTCAAAAAAATTTTACCCCCTATAATAAGTGTTTCTGAAAATACATTAGCTTTTTGCTTATAGGAAATAGCGAAAGGGCCTTTTTATGCTGTTTAAAAGAAAGATTTGAGCAAGCTGTGGAAAAGCCTCCCCTGACTGTGCCAGGGATTTGTCTCTTCATGCATTATTCAGCGTCTGCTCTCTGTAAAACCCAGAGCAGTTTCTACACTGTGCTCATTAGCACCAAATATTTACAGTTGTGGGATGGTTTATTTCTTTATATGTTTTAGTTTGTCTCCCAGTAAAAATTTAAGAAGTAAGTGATAGTATTTATTTCTGTTTCTTTATGTATTCTTTGAATAATAAATTACAGTTATGTATCTTAAATTATTAAAGGAAAAGAAAAGCAAGTTTGTGATATCTACAGGGGCAGAGCTCAAATGTGATGAAGCTTGACTCTGTGTAACTTGTAACCATCATTGGTGGCAGAGAACTTTAAACAGGGCTTGACACATATGTCTGAAATCACTTTACTGATAAATGTACACCCATCTTCCTTAAAAGGCCACCAAACAGGGTGCTGTTGCTCATTCCTCATTCATACAAAAAATGTGAACCTTCATTTCTGGGGTGGTGCGCAAGTATTTGTGACTCCCCACAGATTTCTTGCAAGTCTACCTGTGTTTAGTTTTCATATTTAACATCTGCATAGTCTGTATATGTAACAAAGCACTGAAATTAGGCAACTTCAAAGAGAGTTTGTCTCACAGTTTTGAAGCTTGAAAATCCAAATAGCATAATGGTATCTCTGGCCATTAAGAATATAATGTTTCTCATTGACCAGGCTGACCTTGAACTCACAGAGATCCACCTGCCTCTGCCCTCCCAAGTGCTGGGATTAAAGGTATGTGCTACCACCACCCAACCCCACAGAGGGCTGATATCCAAAATATACAATGAACTCAAGATATTGGTCATCAAAAGAACAAATAATCCAATAAAAAATGAGCTACAAACATAAACAGAGAACTCTCAACAGAGGAATCTAAAATGGTTGAAAGACACTTAA
>LOJH01015365.1:9837-23488 GCA_001685095.1 Ellobius talpinus | reverse complement strand
ACTGGGAGTGGGCGTGGCTTGCCTCTTAAAGAGTCAAAAACCATAACAGAAGCAGTATCCAAGAACAGGACAAATGACTATTTCCCAGGAGTTTTGAGAAAGGATTCCTACATGCAAAGACATAAGGGTCCATGTCCCCTACAGAATGATCATATCAGAAAGCCTGTACTCCCAGACTACCCTCTGTCTACTTGTTCTCTGCTCTGGCTTCTCATGATCCCTGTTTGGGCTGAAGATCTCATCTGAAATCTGCCTCTCTCTCTCTCTCTCTCTCTCTCTCTCTCTCTCTGAACACAAAGATCTCCACCCAATGGGTGCTATTGAGGACATCACAGGACTCAAATGGGTGACGGCAGTTCTAGATAATCTAGGCAGAAATAAGTAGCTGCTGGGTACAGTGAGCAAGGATCCTGAGTATCCACAACCCAACTTAGCCAAGCTCGATGATCGCTCCTTGGAGGCATTCTTCCTGCACATGAGAAAGGCAAGAGGGGCCTTTTGTTAACTGGATATGTAGGCCCAAGTTTAGGCTGAGTTCTGGAAGATCAACTCCTGAGTCCTTTGTAAAAGAGAAAGCTTCAGCTAAGTAGGACACTGACTTGATCAATGTCATCACTGACAATGTTAGTGTACCCTTTCTAGGAGCAAGAGTCATCATCAGGCTCCTGAACCCTGGAGACCTAGCTACGATGACTTCATCTTCCTTAAGGCTGATGGGATCATGACCTCCTTTTTAGTCTCAGCAGAGCCCGCAGCTCATTCCCTAAGATCTACTCTTGCTGTTTGTTCTGCCAGATGCTCCCAGAAACAGAAAGAATCAAAAGAAGGATCACATAGCCTGCAAGCAACCAAACTAGGGTGGACTATGCCACCTTACTCTGCATGCCCACCCTGACCAGTACTCAAGAAAGGTTTGGAAAAAGGACAAAAGCTCCAGCTCTGATGAGTTGCTTCCTCTGTCAAGACAGAGCAGCAGTGAGGCTTGCTGTAATCTATGGTAGTCCATACTGTTCATTTGGAGATCTCATTTTCTCCTTGAAACAAGCCTGTTATCAGCTTCAGGCATCCATCCCTTGGGGAGGGTCAAGTGGGGCTCTAAGGGATGCAGATGTTTCTGCCTCCTGTGAGTCCTTAGCCAGGAAGAGAAAAATCACTGATGGTCTGCCATTATCACCGAAGTGAATTCAGATACAAATTCCATGCATGATGGCCTCACCAGCCCCAGGCTCAGAGGCAGCTTTGCGGCTCCCAGCAGGGGTATGCACAGAGCTTTCTCTCCAACAGAGGTCTCCTTTGCTCTCGCTTCCCAGAGCCAGACTGTTGTCTGAATTACAAAGCTACCCTGCTGAGGTGCCCTGTTCTCTCTGCCTCTTACAGACTTCACACAGGCATGTGTATAGCTAGCCTCAGAGGCACAGAGGAACTAGAATATGGCATCCCCACCAGTGTCCTCAGGCCACCGCTGGTCCTGGATGGCACTTGAAGGAACAGATACACAGTTTCAGAAGCTAATGTTTAGGCACAGGGAACAAAGCAAGTCACCTTTCTTACAGAATGGAGGCTGCAGGCTGAAATCATGCCTAAGGCAGGTGTGCCATTTCTGATGAGGAAGGGGAGGCAGGGGGAGGGAAGGAGTCCTCGACAGGCATGGGAATGAGGGGCCCAGGCTGGGGGAGGCTGGTTGAAGACTGGGCACTGGCATCAGAGGAGTGGATGCCCATACCCTGAGGGGTGGAATGGAGCTTGGGACAGGGGAATCCAGGTTCTTTACAAAATATCAAATTGCCAGTGTCTCATGGGGCCATTTTTGCCATCCTGGGGAGTCTGTTTCAAGGACAAGCCCTGTCACTTTCTGTCATTTTTGGAGTTTAGAGTTTTCCTAAGTGATTTCAGTCATTTCTGCTAACTCTCCTTGAGACATTGGTAATTTCTCCATATTATTGGAAGTGAGCAAGGTAAGGCCCAAGTTTCACCACAAATCCAAAGTGGCAGCAGAACTTGAATGCTAAATCCTTTGCATCTTTTCCCATCACTCAAGCAAATAAAATCTCTCTATGGTCACAACTTCCTCTTGGCAATTTTCTATTAATTCCATGGACCCCTGCATCTTGGCTACAACCCCCAGCTCGTCCATGCTGTACTCAGGGCCCCCTGTGGTTGTGTCTATAGCTATCTCAGACCTGCTTGTCTTGGTTAACTTTTTTTGTTGTAATAAAACACCATGGCTTGGGCAAACTTAGTGAAGGAAGCATTTGATTGGGGCTTATGGCTTCAGAGAGATAGGAACCCATCCCATTATAGGTGGGGAACATGGCAACAGGCAGGCATGGTACTGAACTGAGAGCTAAAAGCTCACATCTGGATCAATGAACAGAAAGCAGATAGGGCAGTGGAGATGGCAGGAGGAATTTAAAGCTTCAAAGTTCAACCCTGTGACACACATCCTCCAACAAGGCCATGCCTCCTAATCCTTCCCAAATAGTTCCACTGACTGAGAACAAGCATATGAGGATATGAGCTTAAGGGGACCATTTTCATTCAAACTACTATGACCCTTGAATATAGTAATATCCTTTTACCCGCATTCTATGTTGGTGGAAGCTGCTAGTTCCTAGCTACCCAGATGCGAAATAACCACACAGAAACTGTATTAATTAAAACACTGCGTGGCCAATCACTTAAGCATATTGCTAGCTAGCTCTATATTGTAAATTAATCCATTTCTATTATTTTGTGTATTGCCACATGGTTGTGGCCTACCGGTAAGGTTCCATCTGGCATCTGTCTCCTATGGTGGATACATGGCTTCTCATTGCCTTCACCTACTCTCTCCTCCTCTATCTGCTTGGAACTCCTGCCTCGCCCTATTCTGCACTGCAATAAGCCCAAAGCAGTTTCTTTATTAACCAGTGGTATTCACAGCATACAGAGGGGGATCCCACATCATTTCTACTTTTTATGGTTACAGTAGACCATAGTCTAAGAATATTAAATGGAAGATTCTAGAAATAATGTACAAATTTAGCATTTCACGGCATTCTATGAACTACAGTGCGAAATCGTTGCTTTCTCTGTTTTAGCTGGATTGTGAGTCATCCATTTGTCCATAGTCTCCATGGAGTATATGCTACCTGCCTATTTGCCATATAGAAGCATTATTTTGCTATCAGATTTACTGACATGGTATCACAGTACTTGTGCAATGGTCTGACCTAATAATAACCCCAAAGAACAAGAGTGCTGGTTCCTGCAATCCAGATACACAAAGAAAACTTTAAAAGTGCTTTAGGTTAAATGGTAAAGCTAATAAGGAATTTCGAAAGAGACTACATTTACATAATTTATATTACAATATATTGTTATAATTATTCTTCTTATTTGTTTGTTTTGGGACAGGGTTTCTCTGTGTAGCCTTGTCTGTCCTGGAACTTGTTCTGTAGACCAGTGTTTTGTTAAATAGTGAGGGGATAATTTTATTTTCGACAGAAATTAACTGTCTTGTTTTACATTATACACACTCAGCTGCAGTTTTGTCATTTGAACAAAAACAAACTCTCTATGAAGCCACGTCCATCTGTCTGCTCAGCATCCTGATACCCATGGGACCTCCGAAGGAAGTGGTCTCATCCAGAAGTCAGTTTATTTTAGTTTCTCTTTTCTTTTAAGATGCTATGTGACTTTGGGGGAGGGTCCTCAGCCTCCAGGCCAGCCCCCACCATAGTAACCTGTAAAATAACTGAGCCTTGATGTAGAACAGTTTTCTTTGTTTTCTATATTATCCGATCCCTTGTAATAGGTTGTTAACATCACATATACCACTGCAGGATGGCTTACCAACAGCTGTCGCCTTGTCTCACAGTTCTGAGTTACAAGGCAGTTCAGTATGTGGGTGATTCCTTGCTCAGACCTCTTTTCCAGGTTACAGGTAACACTCTCTTAGAGTCCCAGGGTTTCCTTGCGCTGTATGTGCATTGTCTTCTATTCTGTTTGAAAAAGACACCAGTACTAGTCCCACCCTAATGACTTCATTTTAACTTGACTGCCTTTTGAGTATGCATGTATATGTGCATGTGAGCATGTGCACATGTGCTCTTGTTGCAGGTACACATGTGTGTGCATGTGGAGACCATAGGTCAATGAAGGGTGTTGTTACTCAGGTCTCATTCACTGTGTTTTTTGAGAGAGTCTTTCATTGACCTGGAACTCTCCAAAGAGGATAGGCAGCCTGAACCAGTGAACCCTAAAGATCCACCTGTCTTCACCTCTCTAGTGATGGAATTATAAGTACATTCCTCAACACCCAGCTTCCCCCTTCTCCCCATGGTTTCTGGGGTTTGAATTTGGGTCTGAGCTATCAACTGAGCTATCTGCCCCATGCCTAATTATCTCTTCATCAACACTATTAGCATGGCCACATTCTGAAGTGTTAGAATTGGGATTATGATCTCAACAGAAGACTTGTAGGGGAGATACACGGTGACCTGTGACACCCTGATTGTTCTCTGTGCATAGTCAGGTAAACCCTAGCCGTGTGAAAGAAGGGAGGGGCTATTCCCAGGACTATAATCCCTCCAGGTTCTGCAGTCCCACTTGTAGACTGATGGGCTGGCTGTTGGGCCAGTCACCTGGGAGACTGCCCCAGGTGGGTACCCTTGTATGAGAGAACTATGGATTGGAGCTGAGAGCCTGCAAGGGGAAATCAGCTGTAAGTCTCCAGGGCTTGCCCTGTCATTGCAGCTGATCCAGCCCAGAAACACTGATGGGTACTTCCCCCCCAGACCCAGCATTCCCCTGAGCAGCCTTCACTGCTCACACTGTAAGCTTAGCTTAGGCAGGCCTCTCGATGCAGTCAAACCTGACTCCCTGCCTCTCACACCAGCAAGCCGCAAGCCTCTTATTAAGAATCAGCCAGAAGTGACAGTTGGACAGAAGCCAAGTGGCCCTTGCCCTCACATATCATGCCAGGCTTCCCTGACATGGTCTGGGAGTGAGCTGTAGTGGCAGGTAGCACAGAAACCTTCTTCAAAGGCGGCCCAGGGCCTGGGCATGTGGCCAAGGCTGCAGCTTCATCCTTCACCTGCACCCACCTGATTTCTGAGCTTCACAGAGCTGCAGTTTGTGAGATTAAAATTCTTTCTTCCATCTGGTAGCAGGGGGTAGGGAGCAGGGAGCAGAGGAAGGGGAGGAGGAATTCAGGGCTCCTGATTGGTTCTTGGGTCTACAGTGGAGATGCTAAATACCTTTTCCCCAGCTCCCATGGCTCCTGAAAGGGACAGAAGAAGTGGAAAGAGAACCACAGGAGGCAGAGAAACACAAGAGGAAGTGATGGTGGCAGTGGAAGGGACCCAGCGCTCCAGAAATCACTGCAATTGCCTTGTGTTGCTTCAGGGCTGCTGCTCTCTGGTCTTTGCATCTTGGGGGTGAAGGGGACAAAGGGATCTAGGCAGTTCCAGCAGTGACACACTCCCTGCCTTGGATCTGGGTTCCAGCACAGGTTCTCTGAGTTTGTTTTCTTTTGTTGATAACACACCACCACAGACTGTTATAAAGGCGAGAGGCTTATTTTGTCTGATGATTCAAAGGCCAAAGGACCTTATAGAGTGACAGCCTTCTCGCTGATAGTTCCCTGTGACCAAGCACCACATGGGGAGAGACAGAGTGATGGAGGGAATTGACCAGACTGCATAGCAGCTCCACATGGCCCATCAATCCCAAGAATGATTAGTCCACTCATGAGGACCTTTTTCTAATCACCTCTTAATGGCCTCACCTGATCCTGGCTCTTGCTATGTCATAATGGGAATTAGGCTTCATGTGCGTTTTGGAGGAGACAAACCACACTGGAGTCCTAGTACTGAATAGAGACTGGACACGGACAAAATGCTTTCAGCAGAAGCCACTGAGGTGTAGGAAAGGACATGGGGCACGTGACATGTGCCGCCTGAGGCTAGAGCCTGACTCTGCAGACTCCAGGAGGCTTGGTGGCACCCCAGGGTTTGGCTCATCTCAAGGCAAAGGATGCATGCTCTCCCACTCTTGCAGGGTGGCAGCTGTGGTCCCCAGGGGGAGCAGCGTGAGCTCTCAAGGCTCCAGGAGCTAAGCAGTGAAAAGGCAGCTTCCTATCCCAGGGCAGAATGCCCGGGTGTGACAATGACAGGGAGAAGACACTGAGGTGGCATGGAGGGTGTTTTAAGGTGAGGGCTCAGAGGTACAGGAGCTGTGGGTGAGCCTCTCCTCCCAGGTTCTCCTTTCTGTCTAGGGTGGCGTCTCTGGAACTCAGTTGCTGCTGTTCTTTAGATGTGGCTGTTTCCCAATGACTTCATGTGGTGGAAGCTTGGTCCCCATGTGACCATGTGAGACCTGGTGGGACCTTTAAGGTGTGTTAACTGGGTCATTCAGTGTCGGTGCACCGCTCTTGAAACAGATTGAAGTAGTTCTCATGGGACCCTAAGTTTATCCTCTAATGAGGGTTGGCTTAAAGGGAGCAAGACCCCTTCTCTCTGTCTGTCTGTCTGTTTGTCTTGCCTTATGATCTCTCTCTTCTTTACTGCATGTTCTCCCCTAATCCTTTACCACAAAGTGACAAGGTCAAGGACCTTCATCAGAACCAGGGTCATGCTGGACCTTCCATTTCTAAAACTGATAGCTAGTTAAAATGCTTTTTCTTCCTACAGTAGCCAGCTTCAAGCATTTTGGTTTAGTAATGCCATAATTCCTCTTCCAGGACATCTCCAGACAGAAAAGATTTTTTTTAATACCTTGACCTTCCAAGAAACTTGGGTAACCAAGCCTTCAACTATCCTACTGAAATCCTAACCCGCTTCCTTTTCATCTCATTGATCTATAAGCTCTTCAAACTTCACAATGCATGTGAACAAAACTAGTTCCCCTTCTGTTCATCTCTCTATGGCCAATTAATTCGCCGCATTTCATCCCACCGCTAGTACCTAGGTGGACCAAAAGTTTCCCTGCAGATAGAATACTAGAAGGACATAGACGACAAAGTAGGAGTACTGGGCATGGTGAAAGGGACCCAAGGGGTCAGGGCAGTATGGACCGTGTCAAAGGGTGTGCAGAAGTACACTATGGACACGTGAGACCCCATGGTGCACTGCTCAGTACAGGATGCCATTGGGAGCAGGCAGCAGAGGCACCTGTGGCAGCCCTCCCACAGACGGGAAGAAGAAACAGGTGGGAGTGAGGGGCAGGGGTGCTCATAGGGACTGGCTATGCAAAGACCTGGGGTGGGAAGGGATGTGGGTGGCTTTGGGATGTTATGAACCTTCTCTCAAGGGAAGAGGATGAGAGAGCACTCAGGGACCAGTGGGATTGCAACATCATCACCAGGCATCACCAGGGGGAGGAAGGGCTGGGGCTCATAGGGGAGTAAAGGCAGCCTTGCCAAGGCTTTAAGGTGGGCAGATCCAAGAACACTGAAAAACAAACGAAAGAAGTTCTCTCAGGGATCAAAGGAAGCAATTTCGGAGCTGGCAGAGGAGCAGAGGACCGGGGAGGAGTCCAAATTGATAAGAGCCTCACTCTCCTTTTGATACAGCTAAGAGTGAGAAGAGACAGAGCAAAGGCCAGGGATAAGGGACCACCTCCCGCCATGGTCCCTGTCCAGAGTGGCCATTTAGGTCTCATCCCAGAGCCGGTGCTGAAGGACCGTGGTCTTCCCAGCCCTCCCTCCACGTTAGTTTGCTGAGGTTTGACATCTGTCAATGCTTTTCAAGTCCTCCATCTGGCTTCACATCTGGGCTCTTTATTCCTCTGCTTGCTTGTGTGTTCTTCCTCTCCATGCTCTGCCTCTGAGCTCTTGATCAGGGTTCTACAGAGGCTTCTGCATCTGTTTGGAGGATAGTCTTATTGAACATGTACTTACAGCTGTGAAGAGCTGGCATGTGGGAGGCCCAGACACGGGGCAGCAGGATGCCTTAGCCTTTGGCATTTGAGAAAACTGCAGAAGCAAAGCTACACTGCAGCCTTCTCCCATCCTCCTCCTGGGAAGCTGGCCGTGAAAGGATTGTCAGCTCTTTACTGGGAGGTGAGTCTTAATATTCTTTCCGAAGAGTCAGTCTCTCTTTGCAACCCCCAGGAAAGGGTCTCCATCACTGAAGATGCAGAGACACAGGAGTACTCGGCCAAACAGGCCTTGATGAGTCCTCTTTAAAACCACTAAATCATAGCCCCCCTTATTTTCAAAACACAAGTCTTCATATCATGATTGTCATAAGGACACCCCGCTTTCCCTGCTGCTTGACTCTTGAAACAATATTGAGGAGCTGTGGTTTTCTCCTTTTACTCTGTCTGATGCCTCAGCTGTGAACCTAACCAAGGGTGAGGAAGCATCTCTTCCCTCCTGCAGATGCACCTTGAAAGCAGGTGTGTGTGTGTGTGTGTGTGTGTGTGTGTTGAAGGAACAAAGGCTCTGGGAAGCTTGTGGGTGCTAGGGAGCTGGCCAGGTGATGATTTTTTTATTATTATTATTTAGTCTGGTCCTCTGGCTGTGAAGGAAAAGACCTATAGGCAAATTCATGATCTGGACGTCTTCCAGCACATCTACACACTCACACTAATGTATGTGAACATACCTGTATGCTCACATTGACATTTGTGCATGCCTTACATGCCCGGGCATGTGTTGACATGCACAGACTCTCTGCCTTCTCACCAGATGTTGTACTGAATCAGTGCCAAGGTGCAACCTGGTCACCTGCCCTTCAGAGCCTTTGGAGTCCCAAGGAGATTGAGAATCACTGAGTAGGAAAGGTGGACCCCACAGTTCTGGCCCCACGCCTAGTGACTGCTCCAGTGACCCAGTAGGAAGCCTGCTGACCTTTGAAGATGAGGCCTTTGCCCAGTATTGAACATTCTTCACCTGCTTCTGACATTACCTCCTGTCAATTAAGTCTTGAATGACCAGGCTTATTTGCATAATGGCTCACCCTTCCCTCCCACTTACTTTAATTGATTGTTGTAGAATTCTGTTTCCCCTTCTCTTTGTCTACAGCAGTGACTCTATAACTTGGGCTTTCATTCCCACCAGGGGAAGCTTGGGAAAATTCAGGAACTCATACCTACTCTGTGCTCACTTCAGAGTTCTGCAGTGCAGCCAGAAGCTAGATTCTTACTTTACATAAAATTGGGATTCGGTCAGGGCTTCACCAGTGACTGCCTGTGGGGAGTGAGGGACAGAGCAGGTGCAAGAGTGAGGTGGAGGGACAGCCCTAGCCCCAGAGTCTGGCTTAGTGTGTCTGGCTTAGTGTGTGTGTGTGTGTGTGTGTGTGTGTGTGTGTGTGTGCACATGAGCCCAGGAAGTATATGTAGCCTAGCTCAGACAACGGTGCCCCCTGGAGGGAGAATCAGTTAGGAGATGTAAGGATGGATGAAGGAGCCTTCTGGGTACCAATTCTTGAAAGCACATGCACCTTCTAAGTGTTCTCTGTGGACCACAGCCTCTGAGCACTGGGCCCTGCTCATGCACAGGGGTCCTTGCTTAGTTCTCCTAGAGACGCACAGGCAGGATAGATGGGGAAGGCTTCTCATCTCCGAGTCTACAGGGGGTAGGTAAGAGGCATTAAGGCATAACCAGTCAGAACCGGAACTTTCATCTAGCCTGGCACTTCTTCTTTCTGCACGGTGTACCCAGGTCAACTCCTGGCCTCACAAACTTGTCAACAGGAACAGTGACCTCTTCTAGTCCACCTCACATATGAGGCCACAGGAACATGGAAGCAAGAGTTGTCTGTTCAAGGCTCCACTCTGGTTTGAAGGAAAGTTTTAAAGTAGGCTAAAAGATACCCTGAAAGACACCCACCTCAGGGGTGGGTTTTAGAGGCCTCCAACATTATTGTCCTACTGCATTTGCTGTAAACACACACATACATGCACACACACACACACACGTACATGCACACACGAGCACGTGTTTTGAATGGTGCCTTGAGTATCATCAGTGTTCGATTAATGCTAGACTCTGTTGGTGTCACTCTGGTACAACACCTAGGGGTGGGGAAGGGTGGCATCTGTCCATGGTTAATCCAAGACTCTTCCCCTGTAGGCAGAGCAAGGAGACACAGAAAGCAGGAGTCTAGACTTCAGTAAAATTCCTCCAGGAAAAAGCTAGGCTGGTGTGTAGATCACAGGCATGGCCTGTGCCTCCCTCTGCTGGTCATCAGCGGAACTGGCCATTGTTGGCTCTTTTCGCCCAGACAGGTTCCCATTGCGTGGAGTGTACGGAGCACTAGGAGCAGGGCACTAGTCTGTTCTTGGAGGAGGTTTGTCATTTTAATCTCCTGGTCACCCAATGTTTCTGTTTGCTGGTCCTTCTATCCTCAGGGACCAGCCATGACCAATCTTCCTGCCTGTAGGTCAGTTCGTGCCTGACCATGCAGGTCAACATCACACCTGAGGCTTCCTTCTTAGAATTTTCTTTCCCTCGGGAAAGAATGTCTTTCCCTCAGGAAGAGACATGATGGGCTCTGTCTGAGTGATCATATGATTTGGGAGTTGGTTTCAGACCTAGGGCAACACTAATTGAACACTTATGATACTCGAGTCTCCTTTCAAAACGCATGCTGTGTGTGTATGTGTGTGTGTGTGTGTGTACAGCAAACTTAGTAGTACAATAATGATATTGGGCCCTCAAAGTAATATCCAAAGTTCAGCACTTTGATGTGCTGAGCTGCAAGGAGGCTTTTAGGTCTTAGAGTCAGGGTCTCCTATCTTCTTCACTCCTCCTCTGCCACCTCTTTATTCTCTCTCTCTCTTGGTAGGCACAGAGACAGACTTTCTTGTACATCTCACAGAAGGACCTTGAAAAGAAATGCAGCTATCTTAAACCCTTCCTAGGAATCTTTTTTTTTTTATCAAACACAGGGAAGATTGTCCAGAGAACCAGAAGTTGTCCATCACACCCAGTGTACTGCCCGGTTTTGTGTGTCAACTTGACACAAGCGAGAGTCATCAGACTGGAGGAAATGCCTCCACGAGATCCAGCTGTAAGGCATTTTCTCCATTAGTGATCAATGGGGGAGGGCCCAGCCCATGATGTGTGGTGCCATCCTTGTGCTGGTGGCTCTGAATTCTATAAGAAAGCAGGCTGAACAAATCAGAGCAAGCAAGCAAGTGAGCAGCTCCCCTCCATGGCCTCTGCATCAACTCCTGCCTCCAGGTTCGAGCCATGCTTGAGTTCCTGCCCCTGACTTCCTCCAAGCCAAATAAAACCCTTTCCTCCACAACTTGCATTTTGGTCATGGTGTTTCATTACAGCAAGAGAAACCCTAAGTAAGACAAGACATACAAGCAGACATTCCAACCTATTCTTCAAGACTAACCCTGAGTGCAAACCTGAGACACTCCATCTATGCAAAAGGTCAACCTTTTGTTCACACCACAAGTGAGGATGAGTCATGAGGCACTATTGTCTATTGTTGGTGGGGAGGGGGAGACATTTTCTTCAGTGGTGTAGCCCCTGACAAATGACCCATGCTCCAGTACACATCCCACCCCACCCCCTTACCATGCTCCTGTAAGCAACCCTCATTAACCTCAGCAGACCACACGTACAGAGAGATCACACATAAAGGCAGGAGGGAATTTCTTAGGAAGACAAAGGGCTTTGGCAGAAGAAAGAGGAAATAAGAAGGTAAAGGGGATGTAAATGAACAAAATTCATTGCACAAAGTTATGGAATTGTCAAAGAATAAAGCACAATGACAGAAGTCAATCTTCATTCATGGGGAAGTTCTACCTCTTACCTTCCGTAGTTTGTTCACAGACTGGCCTGTCTCGGTCTAGTCATTCACACAGCACTGCTGCCTGGTCCATTAGTTGCTGTGGTCCATCTTCCTCTACTGTTCTCGCCTACACAGGATGCTCTGTATAAACACCTGCTGTGGTCCAACTTCCTCTGTGGTCCAACTTCCTCTAGTGCTCTTGCCTGCACAGGATGCTCTGTATAAACATCTGCTGTGGTGTGGATCTGAAATGTTCTCCAGTGGATGGTGCTGGAGGCTCTGGAACAAGGTGGGGCCGAGCTGGAGGAAGAGAGTCACTGGGGTTTATGCTGGCCATGTTTCCCATAGCCTTCCCTGCTTCCCAGTCCACAGTGGTGTGAATAGCCTCTGCCATATGCTCCCGTCAGCATGGGCTAAGCTGTTGTGGAATATTATATTTTAACTAGGCAAAGATGTGTTGCATTTGTTTATTCTGAGGAATATTACTTTAGCTGTGTGGAGGTGTGTTACATTTGTTTCTGTTGCCTTTGTTAACAATGTAAAGATGTGCTACGTTTGTTTAATTATGTAAATATGTGTGCCTTGCCTGCCTAAGGCATCTGATTGGTCTCCTAAAAAGCTGAACAGCCAATAGCAAGGCAGGGGAGAAAAAGGTAAGGCTGGTGGGCAGAGAGAATAAGTAGGAGGAGAAATCTAGATTTGAGTAAGAAGAAGGAGAAGAGGACAAGGGAGAAAGAGAGGGACATGCCAGGGGGCAGAAACCAGGCAGCCGCCAGCCATCTAACCAGCTAGCCATGGAGACAGCAAGAAAAGCAGGATATACAGAAAGAAAGGTTAAAAGGCCCCGAGGCAAAATGTGGACAATGAGAAACAGATTGAAATAAGAGCTAAGGCTGCGCATTCGTAACTAACAATAAGTTTCTGTGTCATGATTTGGTAGCTGGTTGGTGACCCAAAAGAAAGCCTGGCATACTAAACTATTCCACATGGTTTATCTGCCATGATGGAATGGAGTCCTCTGAAATAGTGAGCCAAAGTACACCTTTTCTGCCGGTTGCTGGGGTTATGGTGAAGCAAATACCAACCAGCATGGTGTCTGAGCCTCCCTGGGGCATTTGGTAGCTATTCTCCTGTGACTTTATGTGTTCTAGATAAACCTGTATGCCCTTTCCTCTCTCTAACCTATCCACTGTTAGCTCACTTCAGGAAGCCTCCAGAGGCTCTGCTGTACTATCCCCATACAACATGGGGAGACAAAAATAAATTCAAATACCACAAATAGTTTGAGAATCCCCAGCACACAAGCAGGGTTTGAATTTAGACAGCACGACTCTTTAGTCCATCCTCCACTGAATTATCCTGCTTAAGGCCAACAATCTACAGATCAAAACCCTAGAATCCACCACCAGTCAGCCAGGCAGGGGATAAGTGATGAGACCAATGGGTGGCATGTCTGATGGAGATGCAGAGGTCACAGAAAAGAGTGTGGACTCTACAGTCGGGGGGAGTGGAAGAAGTCCTCCAGGTGTCTCCCTGAGCCACAAGACCCTGGGGAAACTGGTACCTTGCTCTGGGCCTCAAATTTCTCATCTGTAAAATAATAGTGTCACATTGCTTTCTCTGAGTTTTCAAAAATAAAATGGAACCAACCACAGCCTTTAGTCTAGTGTGTCGTAGCAGGAAGCCTCACCAAGGGCCAGCTTGCTTGCTTGCTTGCTTGCTTGCTTGCTTCCTTCCTTCTTTTCTCCCTCCCTCCCTCTCTCTCTCCCTCCCTTCTTTTCTCCCTCTCTCCCTCTCTTCCTCTCTCCCTCCCTCCCTCGCTCCCTCCTTCCTTCATTCTTTTCTTTCTCCCTCCCTTCCTCCCTTCTTCCTTCCTTCCTTCCTTCCTTCCTTCCTTCCTTCCTTCCTTCCTT
>LOJH01015363.1:7332-23489 GCA_001685095.1 Ellobius talpinus | reverse complement strand
CGTGTGGGAGCCGGGCGGGACGAAAAGCAGGCCTGTGCTCCCCTATCACTACAAAGAAAGAGAGAGGAGAGAGGACACCAGCCACCCAGGCAGCCATGGAGTAAGAGTGAAAGTAAAGATATACAGAAGTAAGGAAAGGAGAAAGCCCAGAGACAAGAGGTAGATGGGATAAATTAAATTAAGAAAAGCTGGCTAGAAACAAGCCAAGCTTAGGCCAGGCATTCATAAAAAAGAATTAGCCTTCTTGTGATTTAATTGGGAGCTGGGTGGCAGCCCCCCCATAAGAGCAAAGAGTAAGAAGAGTGAAAAACAACCAACTGTAGAAGACATGTCCCAGGAGGGATTAATGTTAGAGGAGGAGGGAGGAAAGTGAGATGGACCAGGACAATTGGAAGCCTTATTTCTCCATGGCAAAGTTAATTTCCACCATGTGGGTCCCAGGAATTGAACTCGGGCCATCAGGTCAGGTTTAACAGTTGCTGTCTGTTCTGGAGAACCTGTGATCCAGGTGTTCAGCAGTCACCTTCACAAATCACGTATTGTCCCCTACACACAGGAGGATTTGGACACCACTGACATTCATTTTTAAATTATGACATTTTAAAGGTTCATTTTGTGTGTGCTTATATATGTACCTGTGCACCTGTGGAGGCCAGAAGCAAATACTGAGCATCTTCTTTAATCTCTCCATCTTAATTTTTTAAGACAGTTTCACATTGAACCTGAAGCTTACCCAGTAGCTAGACTGACTGGCCACTGAATCCCAGGATTCCTCCTGTCTCTATTTCCCCAGTAGAGATACAGGTATGTGCTACCACCCAAAGCCTCTTTGTATTTATTTTTTTCTGGAGGCTGGGGATCAAACATGGGTCCTCATGCTTGCATGGCAAACACTTTATCAGCTGAGCCAACACATCAGCTGGTAAGTGATGGTTTTGTTTGTTGTGGAATAGAATATTACTTTAACTAGGTAAAGATGTGCTATATTTGTTTATGTTACAGACTAACTATGTAAAGGTGTATTACATTTGTTTATGCTGCATCTGTTTAATTATGTAAAGATGTGTTTCTGTTTTTACCTTGCCTGCCTAAGGCACCTGATTGGTCTAATATAAAGCTGAACAGCCAATAGCTAGGCAGTAGAGGGATAGGTGGGGCTGGCAGGCAGAGAGAAAAAGTAGGAGGAGGAAGCTAGACTCAGTGGAGGAGAAGACCAGGAAGACAAAGGAGGAGAAGCCCAGGGCTAGTCAGTCACGGAGTAGGACATACAGAATGAAGGGAAAGTAAAAAGCTGAGGCAAAATGTAGAAGAGGAGAAACAGGTTAATTTCAGTTTTTAAATAAGCGCTAGTGGGACAGGCATGAGATAAAGGTGAGCATTCATAATTAATAATAAGTCTCCAAGTCATGATTTGGGAGCTGGCTGGTGGCCCTAAAGAAAGCCTGCTACATTTCTTTCCTTCTGCTAAGAAGCCCCTTATTTGCAAGGCTGTGACTAAAGGGGACAAAATACGATTTTTCTTTAACTGAAGTGGAAGTGTTAGAGAAGGAAGGATCCTGTGGGCCAGGCCAGCTGTCTCACACTCATCCATCCTGTCTGCTCCTCCATGTACTTCTGTTCCCTGCGTCTCTCTCCCACATCTGGGTTTTGACACACTGGACCCCATCTTAGCCACCTTCCTTCCCACCTTTGCCTGTCTCTTCCTCTCTTCATGTTCAATGACAAGCCCGTTTCCCTGGGCATCAGGACAACAAATGTCAGCTACCCTGGGATAGGGAGGGTGTGCAGGATGTGGTGAGGATGGTCAGTGAGTGAGTATGCTAGGAACCAGCAGCCCCTGATCCGGGATGCTGGGCCAGGTTGGGCCCACACTGCACTTACCTTATTGGTGTGGTCTTGGTAGATGACGCTGACATTCTCACTGTGGGGAAACCAGAGGAAGC
The DNA here is from genome assembly GCA_001685095.1 of Ellobius talpinus. Classification (NCBI taxonomy): domain Eukaryota; kingdom Metazoa; phylum Chordata; class Mammalia; order Rodentia; family Cricetidae; genus Ellobius; species Ellobius talpinus. The sequence goes on along the minus strand of LOJH01015363.1, from coordinate 21,546 downwards.
GGAAGTATTCTGACTTCTTCAGGTGGCTGTCTAGGTTGTCCAGGACCTGGCACAAGAGGGAAGTAGGATAGATGATCTTGACTGTCAACTTGATTTGATTGAGAAACACCTGGATTAGTGAAGCCCTCTGAGTGGGTCTAGGCAAGTGTCTCCAGAGATGATTAGATCATACAGACTCTGACCAAATCAATGAGTCAGGCTCTTTTCTGTTTTTCAGTTTTTGGAGGCAGGGTTTCTCTGTGTTAATAATTCTGGCTGTTCTATAATTTGCCTTGTAGACCAGGCTGGCCTCAAACTAAGAGATCTGCCTGCTTCTGCCTCCTGAGTGCTGGGATTAAAGGTGTGAGCTGCTGCCACCACCTGCCCAAGCCAAGCTATTGATTGACTCACAATGTGAAGGCATTATCGGAAGGTAATGGATCAGAGCTAAGGCATAACTCTGTTCTCTGCCTGTACCCCACTTCCTCTGCTTTCTGCTGTCTACTGTGCTCTCCCTGCTGTGATGGGCAGAATGCCCTGAAACTGTAAGCTCAAAGGAACCCTTCCTCCTTTAAGATGTGCCTAGCACACATTGGTGACCATCATGTGAAAGAAACTGGTACAGGTAGAGGCTCTCAGTCACAGAGAGAAGTCAATAAACCCAAGTCCAGGCCTAGGTGTGTTTTGGTTTATTACAAATAGAAGAAAATACTAAAGTTGTCTTAATATTACCAAATAGCAGCCAGGTGTGGTAGCACACATGTTTAATCCCAGCACTCGGGAGGCAGAGGCAGGTGGATTTCTTTGAGTTTGAGGCCAACCTGGTCTACAGAGTGAATTCCAGGACAGCTAAAGATACACAGACAAACCCTGTCTCAAAAACAACAACAACAACAACAAAACCCAAAAACAAAACAAAAAAAACAACGACAACAATAAAATTACCAAATAGCTTGATGTAGGCCTTAAAATATGCTGGGTATTAAAATCACTCATGTACATATTGACTTCCCCCAAGTAGCTTAGAGGAGATACGTGACATCCTCTAGGGCCAATATGAGTAGCAAATGGGATTGTTATGAAGATGAAATGGGATAATATGGCCAGAAAGTACTTAAGATGGGAGTCACTCCATAGACTTCAAATCCTGCATCTAGGACTACTACTCCTATGCTGATTGCCATCACTGTCCTCATCACATCTTCCTCACCATCATCATCATTGTCCTCTTCAACTTCATCACCGTCACCAGCACCACAACCATCATCACCATAATTATCATCATCTCTCCCCTCAGCTTCATTTGCCACCACCATTATCACCAGCACATCATCGCCATCCCCGCTACCATCAGAGTCATCACCATCGCCTTCATCTTTGCCTTCATCTTTGCCATGGTTACCATCACTATCATCCTCAGGCTCATCACCATCGTTTTCATCGTCTCGTCCTAGACACACACCACTCATTGGTGCTCACTTGGAGACAGTATCATCACAGCACAAATAGTGTCTCCATGGAACCCACCAGGCAGGTGCAGAACCAATTTAGAACCCAGGTTATCGATATGTTTTGGAGCTGACAAGTAGCTGTGGGTTGAGGAAGAGTCCTGGTCTTAGACTTGGGTTGTCTGGATTGGACTCCAGGATCCCAGCAGTGAATCTAATGGAGCCATTTTCTTGGCCTGGATCTTGAGATGCTTGTTCACTTAAATATGCTTGCCTTTCATCCTCGGGTGGCTCTATGCTTCACAGGTAACAGTGCCCTTTATGACACTGAGTGGTTGCTGAATGGAACCATGCCAGGTCCCACCCATTACAAAAAGAGCCCACTCCCATCCAGGTTCACAAGTTTTGTTTATAAAAGCATGTATGTGTATATTTGTGCTTCCATGTGGTCATATATGCATTATGCATGCAAGTGTTCATGTGTGCTTGTTTGTGTATGAATGAGTATGAATGAGTGTGCATATGCACATGTTTGGGCTTGTGAGCAAGTCGGAGTGGGGGAAGCAGCCTAAGATGAAGCTTTAATAGACCAGAGATTTGTCTGTAATCGATTTTAATGCTACTGAACTAGGTCAAAGGAGACAGGACAAGCGGGTGTCAGGAGAAGGTCCATTCACCCTGCTCTGGTACCCTAATGTAAATATGGGGGCTATCACAAGGGAGAATCAAGCCCTTTATCTGTTGGTCAAAAGCTCCAGTCAGTCAGATGCACTGCCTTCAAAGGCTCTTCTTTCACAAAAGCCCACTTTTGCGGGGTGGTGGACCCTCTCATTGATTGATTTCCCAGGGGTTGAAGTTCTCTGCCACTGCCTGACCTGTGTCTCCTAGATTCCTACGCTGACTCCCTAACTAACCTCTGCTCCTTAGGATGTGACCATGTTTAGACATTGGGCCCAGATCTCAGCCTATGGTGTCTTCCATGGTAAGAGAGTCCTGGCATGTCCCCCCATAGGACAGGTGCCAGTCAGTGCCTAAGAACAGCCAGTCCTCACGTTTTCCTGGGGCAGAACTCTACTCAAACCCCTTCCACATCTACAGGTCTGTAAACCCTGAGGCTCTTCTGGGTCTTAAAGTTCACCATGTTTCTGACCAGTCTCTCTTGGGCCAAGAAAGAAAGGGTGTGTGTGTGTGAAATGAAAAACCCCTTTCCCTCAGGACACCAAAGGTCCACAGGAATTGTCTGAGGACCCCTAGTTGGGACCTCCATTTGTTTTCTGAGGCTGGGCAGTGGAGAGCAGAAGGCTAGTACCTCCTTGAGGGTTGAAGGGAAGGAGGTCTCCTGTAGGTGGAACTGAGGCACACACTGCAGTGTCACGGTGAGGATGATGCCCAGACAGCCCAGGTGCACCCGTGCAGCCTGGAACACATCCACGTTGCTTGACTCGGAGCATTCCAGAACTGTCCCGTCAGCCATCATCAGGGTCAAGGCCACCACCTGGCAGAGGGAGAGGTGTCACTCTTAATAGCCTGCTCAGAACCACCCAGAACCTTACGACAGAGACCAGGCAGCACTTACTCCCAGGGGCCACCATGGCCAGCCACACAACTTCCTAGCTAGGTGTCTTATACTACCTGAGAGGGCATTCTGGGAACCGGGGGGAGAAGTGGGTGAGAGGAAAGCTGAACCTGGCATCAGCGCTCAACTCTCAGGAGTGTGGAGTACATTGTCATGTGACATCACATGGGACCCTGCTGGCTTGGCCTCTCCTCCATCATTCTGTGACCTCACAGTCAAGCTAACCTCCACTGCCTGGTGATGCTCTGATGCCTGGAGACACAGATCCCCAGGATAGGTGCTTAACAAGGCCAAGTGAGCGCATGTGTACCCTCAGATGAGACAGCGGATCGAGATCCCAACAGCTTTACCAGGCCATGTGGAGTCTTCCTCGTCAATAGAGGACTCCTCCCACCTCAGGAAATGCATTCTCCTGCTTAGCCTCACCTGACTAGAAAGTTTGGGTTTCTGTGAGTGTTGAGGCCTTTGGTTGCAAACTGAGGGAGGTCCCCGAGGTCCCCACTTCCAGAAGGGCTTTCTCTCATGGCTATTGAGGTCCTTCTCTGTACTCTGCTGCCTGCTCATTTGGATGGAAATCGCTTCTGACACGCGCAGTTGGTGGTTGGTTGCTCAGGGAGAGAGGACAGCTACAGCTGAACTAATCTTGATTAACAGTGACCAGAGAGCAGAGAGGAGGAACTGACAGAAATGGGACACCGTGGCCAGCTGTGGGGACAGGGTGGCATCTCGGTATTTATTGCACTGTTGGAGATTCAGAGCCTTGAGGAGAGCAGGCCTGTGAGAGATGCTTCATAAGCATCTGAAGGCCTGTGCAGGGTGAGGCTCTGAATTAGCCACTCCTGTGACCTCAACAGGTGACAGCTGTCACTACCTAGGAAGGTAGGAGGGTCAAGCGTGAAGCCTGGGACTAACCTCCCTCTGTAAGCCAATGCAATGCGAGAGCTGGCCACCCCTTTACCTTGCATCTGAAATGTCCCCCATAGGTGCATGTGTTAAAGTCTTGGTTGCCAGTTGATGGATCTGGGGGAAGCCATTAAATCATGACAGATTTAACCTCAGTGATCCACAGGTTGACTATTAGTTTGATGGAGGTTGTGAAAAAAATCAAGAGTTGGGTCTAACTGGGGGTGTGCCCTGGAAGGACCTCTCCTGCCCTTGGTTCCTTCTTTTGCCATCCCTGGTTCCTAGCTGCTGTGTAGCAAACAGCTTCCCTGGGTCTTACCATTCCTCTAAACCCACTGAGCAAAAATAAACCTTTACTTCTTGAAGCTAATTTTCCTTAGACACTTTGTTACAGTATCAAAAAATGGCCAATATAGTCGTCATCCGCATGACTGTAACGCAGAACAAGCCCCACCTCTTTGGTTCCAGGCCTGCTCAGTGGGGCTTCCAAAGAAAAGTAACCAATAAATCCTATGTGCGCCTTAATGAGTGACCCCCTTAAATTAGTTTTACACCCTGACGGCCAGCGCGTAGCAACTGACATGACCATCTTGACATCGGTCCTAGACAGTAATGCACTGGGCTCATCTCTTGGGAGTGCTGCCTATATCCCCAGGGACCACTGGGCCCCTGGGGCAGTAAGCCTGGCTTTGGGAAGGCAATGGCCACAGAGGACTCCAAGTCGACAGTGTGGGAAGTTGAAGGTGTTTGGTTTCAGAAAAGAAATTCCTGAGGCAGGTAGCTCTGAACTGCCATTTAGCCAGACACCATTTAATGAGTGCTAACTCATGACCTTCACACTGTGCCCTCTCCCTGTGGGTTGGACTATCTTCATTTTAGCTGAGGATTTTGACATCAATGTACCCAGAAGCTAGGGACCCTACCAGTGTGCACAGATCCAGGGAGAGATGGATTAAAATATATTTTTTTAAATGAAGGACAGACAGACTCTGCCACAGGTTACCCCTATGATTTCCCAAGCCCTACCTCCACTGCTACCCTGGGTAGTCCCATCCCCTGCCTGGTTCCTGGTTATAACTTCCAATGGAATTGGTGCCCCTTGCCCTGTGCTGCCTATGAGGATATGCAGGGGTGGGGATGAGATATTCCCTTGGTCTGGCTAAAGCTGTGACAAACCTGGGGCTCCTTCAGGCCTGGTAAGGCTTGGGGAAGGAAGCGATGTTTCTGGAGGCACTTTCAAGTGTCCCAGGCCCATGCAGAGATGGATCTAACCTATCACAGACCTAGGGGACTCACTTGGGTAGCCATGGACACCGGAGACTCACCTGGGTGGCCAGGATGCCATGCTTGATCCCCGTGTTATGTGTTCCAGACCCAATGACGCCGGCAACTGTCACATCGGACACTGCTCCTAGACTGGGCTCAGCAGGTGGAGCAAGAGAGAGAGCAGTCAGACTTCTCAGGGCAATGCGATCCCAGATGAATCCACGCTCTGTGGGACAGAAGACCCTCTTTCTCCCTGAGAATCCCCCCTTCCCCTTCGACAGCCTAGCTTGTGATCAGCCCATCTCTTCAGACCTCGGTTCCCTGACCTCCATGACCAGCAGATGAGCAGGTTAGGGCATGGGCCAGTTTGCAGGGAGGCCTAGCTATTTAGCCTTTGAGGTCTCTGCAGCCTAACAGGCCCCTTTCCCTGCCTACCAAAGGCATCTTCTCTAAGCAGAGCCATATGTTCTGCTGAGACTCCTCTGCTCCCAACGCACCAAGGCTCAGGTACCTCCCTGGTTCTAAACACACAGCTATCCCAGCAGGTCTGGGTAGGTGAGTCTCCCTGAGCTGGAAGGGAAGGAAGGGGAGAGGGCCCAGACACCCATCCTACTTGGCAACCCACACAATTTCCTTAGGGCTCTAGGAGAAAGCTAAGCTCCTGAGTGAGACTCGGGATCCAGGCCCAGAATGAGTCATGCTGAACTTAGGGTCCCCTGAAGTCTTTCAGTCCCCTCAACATGTCACTGCTGTTGAACCTACTTCCTGTACAGTACTGGTCAGTACCTGTATCTACCTGCCCCTTGCTGGAGCTCCTGTTAGGTGGGGTCTGGGTTTCCTTTGTCTTTACTTCTCCAGAGCCTAAACATAGTCTATACATGGCGGTCACCCTATAAATACCCTAGCCATCCTGACCTTGGGAGAGAGGTGGGGACAATGGTTTCCATAGTGTAGAATTGTGGGACCTGTGCTAGGAAGGCGAGGTGAGCTGACCCCAACACCTGAAGATAAACCTCAGATTTCCACAGAGTTAATTCCAGTTGCAGTGAGATTTCTACACCACTGTTCAGACATCTGGCGGTACTTTCTCAGAGTACCCCGTTAGCTGCATTTGACTGCTGTGTTGATGGTAACCCCTAGGACTAAGGTGAGCAAGGACAAAGGCATTTGGGTAGAAGGACCAGAAGGCCATGGCCTGAAGGGCCACCTTGTTTTTCTGTCCCTCCCAGGGCTGGTTTTTACCTGCCTTAGTATATTGGGCTCTGTAGCTGAATTTTGCCAGTTTTGGGAAAGATTCAATCCTCAGTTGCCTCATCCTGGTTCAAGACCATTGACGATTGCTCAAAACTCTGCTAAACTTGGACCTTTCCCCCCTCTTAACCTATTGGGCATGACAAGTAAAGTCACCCCAAGTGGGAAAGGCAGAGCTCTGAGGAAGGGTTACACCCCACGAAGTGTGACTGTCTCACTGCCAGATCCTTGAGTGTAGGGTTCAGAGCAAGGAGGCAAGAGGCAGCTCTGGCCCAGTGGGGGCCAGAGGAGGGGCTCTTACTTGGACATGGCCAAGCCATGCTTGTCCAGCTGTAGATGCAGGTCAGCCAGGAGGATACCAGCTTCTACCTTCACCTGCTTCTTCTTCGTGTCCACCTGCAAGAGACAGCACAAGCTGTGAGGAACTAGGCCACATTCAGGCCCTTGGTCCCCAGTCAGACCCCTCTGGAATGTGAGTGTGGCTATCCTAGCCTGTGATCAGTTTGAGCCACTTTTCAATCTGAATGGGGTACTGAACTCAAGAACGCTGGGACACTGGAGAAAAGTTTGTCTTCGAAACAGAATCTTATTATGGAGCCCCGGTTGGCCTCAAAGGTGCAATCCTCTTGTACCAGCCTTCCAAGCAGAGGGATTACAGATGCATGCCTCAGTCCCTTGCTTCTGGTCTCACAAAGTCAGCTCTTTATTTAGTATTGTAAGTGGAACCCCAGGCCTTTGCACATGCTGGGCAAACTCTTGACTGAGCCTCCCTTTAAGCCTTCAGGGATGTCCATGCAACTGCTCTTTTCACAGGCAAAGGGAATGAGAGGCAGAGAAGTGAAGAGCTTTGTCCTAGGACACTTGGGCTAGGATGGGGGCTAGGCCACACCCAAGCTCCTCACCTTGTCCACACTGGGAAGGTGTGGATAAGGTCTGTTGCCACAGGGCCTGGTCATGCTATTTGGAGGACAAAGTCTCAGGCTGCTCTCACCCCGAAGACCTGGGCAATGGCTGGCTAACTGTGAGATCCTAAGATCTGACTGCAGCTGGGGGCTATACCAAGATCCAAGGTCATGCAAACAGAAAAGTTGGTGGCAGAGCTGGGATGAGAATCCACACCAGCCCAACCACCAAGCGCTTGCTCATCCAGCCACCCAGGGCCCAGAACTTGGAAAATCAATTGCTGAAGTCCAGTCCTCACTAATTAGCAATCAGAGTTAATTACTGCCATGACTGATATTCGCTAAGAGACAGAGCCTGCCAGTCTGAGCAAATACAGGCACAGTACAGAAACCTAGGTCATTGTTAGCTGGCTGCGGGGAAGGGGGAGAATTCCGTGGAATTCAGTTCAGGGGAGCCGGTCCTGGCAGGTGAGGACTGAAGTCATACGCACATTTCAGGGATCCCATAGGACTACTAGCTAGTGGCAGTTCTGAGTCTGGGTCCAGCTTTGCTGTTGTTTGCTGTGTGACCACAGGCAAGTCACTGCCTGTCTCTGATCTTCATGTCTCTTTGTAAGCCTAGTTCAATGTCGCTTTGGGTTCTTGTGGAGTAGTCACTGTGATTCTACTCTTTGAGAGTCTGTTTCTCCACACCTCTTTGAAAGAGGTGGAATGAAGACTACAGCAAGAAAAGGGATGGGCGGCATCTCTGTGGCCAGGCCAGGAAGACATGACAAGTGGCCTGAGCAAGCCCAGGAAGGGCTCAGGTGACAGTTGCTCAGGGGAAGGCCAGGGACCAGAGTGTCACTCTGGGGACCCAGAGCAGGAAGAGGCTAAGGACTAAGGCAAAGACTGGGACACACATGGAGTCTGGGACACAGGCTGAAGCTATCAGCTTAGGAAGAGCTGGGGAGGAGAGCCACGGGCCCAAGTACCTGCAGAACCCGGTTCATCTTGCCCATGTGGATCATGAAGCCATTAGTGCAGGCGATGTCTGAAGGGGAGTGGCCACCACCCACAACCTTCACTCTCTTGTTCTGCTGCCGAGCCAGGGCCAGCACCTGCCAAGACAAGGTCAGTCAGGACCTCTCAGAGAGGAAGCCAGGGGCCCCTCGGGGCCAGCTGTAGTCTGCAGCGGGTGGGGAGAAGTTGAAGAGCGATTTTTTGGCATTAGTGGACCCAGCCTGGTTCCAGAGAGCCAGAGAGATGGGCTTTGAGGTAAGCTGGAACAGAGAACCACAGTCCTTCTAGTCTGGGACTCTTGTTCCTCCAACTGCAGCTCCAAGCCTTCTTTACGTTTTGTTTCTAGACAAGCTCTTGCTTGCTATGTAGTCCAGTCTTTCCTCTAGTTGGTGATCTTTCTAATGGTGGAATTACAGATCTACCATTTGGGCCAGTTTGAGGAACCCTCCCTTTGAGACCTACGTAGCCCAGGTTGGCCTCAGACTCTCTGTGTAGCCAAAGCTGGCCTTGAACTCCTGATCTTCCTGCCTCCTTCAGTGCTGGGACCACAGCATACAGCACCAGCCCAGTATGTGCAGCTGATGGAACCCAGGGCCTCGTGCCTGTCAGGTAGGCACTCTACCAGCTGGGTTAGATCTCCAACACCAGCTTAAAGCTTTTTCTCAACAATAAAAACCTTCCAAAGGTATTCTAGCGACAGGATAGGACGCAAGCGCCTCAACATGGCTTCGAGGACCCTTAGTCTACACCCACGCTTCAGTAAAGGCCCCTAGAGAATGGTAACTGGGACCTATCCCAGGGCTGGTGCAGGTAGTGCCTGGAGGTATTTGGCTGAACAAATGTGTGGATCCACAGTGCCGTGTGAGTGAATCCGCTTCCTTCCTCCCCATGCCTCTAGGCAAACACACCCATCCAGGTGCCTTGGGACCCACAAGTCGTATCACAAAATCACAAAGCGTTCTGTTGGCAACTGGAAATCCACTGAGAAATGCCGGCCCTACCACCTGCTCCTCCCACGGTATATTTTAGGCTGAGACTGAGCAAAGACATTATATCACACCACAGTCCTGGAACTGCTTGGTCACACACCTATTTTCATTTCCACTGGGTTTTGCTGGTCCTCCATGGAAACACTCCCGCTTACCCTGTTAGTGTCACAAGGTCACAGGGACCAGTACATCTCAGAAACTGTCGTCTTAGGTAGCTATGCCAAAAGCACACTCCTGGTTCCCTCCTTCATCCCTTAGTTGTCACCAAAATCAGTTTGCTTTGCAGCTTCTCATCCATTCCTGGTGCTTCTTTCTTGTCTCTTAGGGTACATCCCTCAATCCCTACATTAGTGTCCTTCCCCGGCAACCCTGATTCTTCTCAGAAAGTCATCTCAGATGTGAGTGTAAGTGTGTATCTATGCATGTGTGTTTATATATGTGCACAAGTCCTCATGCGTATATGTACAGATGTACAAGCCCATGTATTTATATGTGCATGTGCATAGATGTGTATATGTATGCACAGGCCTACATGCATATATATGCATAAATGTGCATTTGTAACAGGTATCTATGCACAGGTCTATTTGTGTGTCTGTTTATAGATGTATGTATGTGTGTATGTGATTGTACAGTTGCATGCACATAGGCCTGTGTGTGCACATGCATATGAATGCATAGGTCTGCATGAATATGCATCTATCTGCACAAGCATGCATGAATATGTGCACATGTGTGCGCATGCCCGTGCACAAGTGTTTGCATGAAGTTCATTGCAGAAGTCTGAGATGGGAGTACAGACATGGCTGCTTTTGGCATATCGCTGTGCACACCTTGTGGTGGGCATGGAAATTACAGCCCGCTGCTGGCCGACCTGAAGCTGGGGGAAGCAGGAAGAGGAGCTTAGTGTTTACCTAACGGGGACAGCAGTTAGAGGCTGTGGTGGGCTTAGACCAGGAAGCCCCCCACTGACCTCTGTTCCAGGGCCAGTACTGTGGCTGCAGACTGGGCAGCCCATGTGGTGTTGATGGACCCACCTCTCTGACCTCCTCCACTGATGTGGGCTGGTAATACATCTCTGGGCAGCAGCCATAGGTCTTCGCCCAGTTTTGGAACTGGAACCCTTTGCATCCATGGACCTGTAGCAGGAAGAAAGCCAGGTCTCAGCTGGTGAGTAGCTACTCTGCCCTAATTGTAGGCTGTCACATCACCAACCCCACATCCCACACACAAAGAGGGGAGGACGTGGCCACAACGCAGAGCCCCAGCTCCCTTTGGTTGCCAAGGTTCTTAGGTCAAGGCCACTTAGGAAGATCAAACGGGGGCAGCGGCTGCTCTGAAGCTGGCGTCCCACACAGGGCTTCCTGATGTTATCTTGTGATTCCCTCCTGATCAGACAGAAGGTACGGCCCATTCTGAGGTCAAAGGGATGGATTGGGTCAAACAACGATGGAACCTGATAAACCAGAACTCAGACCATTCCCTACTCCAGGCGTGTTGGCTGCTCAGCAGATAACAGTGCTGGAGGCCAGCGGGCTGCAGGGAAAGAGCTGGAAGAGATGGCCCAGGAGACAAGGGCTGGGACCTGGCTTCTCTAGCAGGGTGTGTCTCAGGGGCTAAATGGCAATATCATCTTCTTGACCTCCAGCCTGGGAATCAGAATCCTGTTGCACACCTCTGTATAGCCAGTCAGACACTGTATAGCTGGGTCTTCTATGTGTCATCTCTTATTAGATCTTAATGTCACCAAATAGAGGATATTAGTCCTCTTTCAGCTGCCAAAAAATCAAGGCTCAGAGAGGTGAAAGGGTCTTCCCCAAGCTTGCAGAGACCCAATTGAAGGTGTTGAGTCCAACCTAGTCTTTCTACCTTTTTAATGCCACAACAGTTCCCCAAGAGCACTTGGAGGATCCCCACGGCCCCTCCCATGACTCCAGCCTTGGCCAGACTTTGCCATCCTGCACCTGTCTCACAGGTGCACACTCTCACACCTGACTCACACAGGTGCTGCCTGGACACAGCTGGCTCACACAGGTGCCGCCTGGACACAGCTGAGCTGATCTACTAGCTGCATCATGGGGCCCCGCCATTCCTACCATGGTTCCAGTGGTCTGTGGTGTCAGACGACTTGAAGCGTTCCCAAGGAAAGTCGAACAAAGCCCTAGGCAGTAGGGGCAGCAGTCAGGCAACCTCAGCTCTGGGTTACCTCAGGCAGAATGGGACTGGTGGTTTGGTCACCAAGGCGTTTGGGCTGTGGCAGGTAAACAGTGCCGAAAGGGCTCCTCCCCCTGCAAAATCCAGGCAATCCCTGTAAATAGCGTCTGGGCCCTGCCCCCTGCCTGGATGCTCCCAGGAAGGCTGAAAGACATTCAACCCAGCTGCTGTGCTCCTAAAACCCACGGCCTGAGTTCTGAACCCAGACTTGGGGGTTCAGAGCCAAAGGACACCAATCCCCATTCCCAGGCTCAGAACAAGACTGACTGCCTAGGCATCTGGCTTTGACACAGCCTGTCTAACGGGCCCTTCAAAGCCAGGTCCCTATGCAGCCCTGGTACTGAGCGCCCCCAAACAGCCCACTTCCATGCCTACCTATGATGGTTGTGGGAGAAGATTGCTGAATGGTAGTCTAGGGCATTTAGAGTCCAACTGGCATCCTACTGAAGCAGACCCTTAAAGGCTATTTGGGTTAAAACTCACAGATTCCTCACTTGGACCCACAAGGTGACTAAAGGCAAGACGGGAGCCCTAACTCCTCTGCCCTCGTGTCTCTCCTTTCCCGAAGATGTGGAGATAAGTCATTGTCCTTAGAGCCACCGTGGATTCTTTTCGTTTACTTTGGTTGTTTTTGGAGACAGGATTTCTCTGTGTGTTCTTGACTGTCCTGGAAGTCACTCTGTAGACCAAGCTGGCCTTCAACTCAGAGATCCGCCTACCTCTGCCTCAGGTGCTGGGATTAAAGGCACGCACCACCACACGCAGCTACCTTGGATTCTAAGAACAGCACCACCTCATAGCACAGACCACCCTCCAAATTAGGGCCCTTATCCATGAAGGTGAGGCTGTGCCCTGGAGCCCAAGGATTTATCTCTGGAGAACTAAATGTCTGGTGTGGAGGGCAAAAATGCCTCGTGCACACAGAAGCACTGGAGGAGCCAGGAAAGTCAAACCCGCAGTTTGCCTCTGCAAGGGAATGACGGGCTTTGCTGTTCTTCCTGGGATGCCAGGAATGGTGTAGTTCACAACCTGGGGGTCCTTTGCTGTCCGATGAGACAGGCTCTGCTGAATCTCCCAGAATTTATGGTTTTACTTATCCCTGATTCTTTCCCCCTTAAATATTTTTAAATTATTTATTATTATTTTAATTTTATGTGCATTGGTGTTTCATCTGCACGTATGTCTGCATGAGGGTGTTGGATCCCCTGGAACCGGAGTTATAGACAATTGTGAGCTGCCATGTGGGTGCTGGGAATTGAACCCAGGTCCTCTAGAAGAGCAGCCAAAGCTCTTAACCACTGAGCTACCTCTCCAGCCCATGCCCCTAAATCTAGAGCATTGATTTTAGACAATAAAACCCACTCTTATGAGTGATGTCGCTTGTGCTACAACAGCCTCGGGGACTTCTGTGTTATTTTAGGGTCAGGCTAATCCTGACACCATGGGTGTTATGTTTACTTCAGTCACGCTCCCTAGTCCCTTACCCTGTGCATTGTTTCTCAGTCCACAGGAACCCATCATACAGATGAAGCCACATGTACTTTGCAAAGAGCTTCAATGTAAACATGTCCTCAAGCAGGACGGTGGCACACACCTTTAATCCAACATTTGGGAGTCAGAGGCAGGCAAATCTCTGTAAATTCGAGGCCAGCCTGGTCTACAGAGCGAGTTCCAGGCTCCAAAGCTACACAGAGAAATCCTGTCTGGAAAAACAAACAAAACAAAACAAACAACCCAAACAACCCAAAACAAAAACATATCTTCAACAGTTGTGTACTTAGGACTGAGTTAATTGTTATCTGAATACTGCTTTTCCAAAATTTTGCTTTGCTAAAGGCTAAAGTAAAATCTGGGCCAGACGGGCTGAGCCAAGTTTCTTACCTAACCCTAATTGTATTTTCCCTGCCCGCTGTAAAGCCCGCAGGGGAATCACCACAGTGGGCACCTCAACATGGAAAACATGACCCTGGGAGAAGGTAAGAAAAATATCCTTCAAATAGAAATGAGGTTTAGGAAACTCGGTCCTTTCACCCAAGGGGTCGAGATGGTAAGCGAGAGAGTGGAAACTGACGTGGTTCTGCTCAGTTCTTTGAGACAAAGCCCGTTGTGCAATTACTGAGATATTCATTAAGATCCAAAGGAGCAAAATATTCAGTGCTATAGCTCTGCAACGTTATAAGGATAGTTATATCCTTATAACTATCAAAAATAAGTTAAAAATTCTTTTTAATTATTTTGCAAACTGGAGTACAGTAATGTTTTTCTTGGAATCTCGCAGGAAGAAAAAAAGGGAAGAAAAAGGAGAAAGTTTTCTGCCACACGTCTTGGCAGGATGGGCCAAATGGTGATCAGCCTTGTCCATGGTCATAGAGCCACAGTGGGGCTGTCGCCCTCCTGAGTGAACTGGCAGGATCTGGAGAAGCAGAGTGAGTTCTAAGGAATGGCCTGTGGGACTCCAGCATCAAAACATGAGCTAGCTTGGTTACCTCAGAATTTAGAGTTTGTATTTGTTTGCTTGATTTTTTGTTTAAATGTTTTTGTCTTTTGCTCATAGCAGGAATAACTCAATATGGTCCCTTCATGGGAAAAACCTGAAAACAAGCTCAACTCCTAGGACAGAAAGCAATCATGAGAGGCAGGCAGATCTCTGTGAGTTCGAGGCCAGCCTGGTCTACAAGAGCTAG
>LOJH01015362.1:0-21474 GCA_001685095.1 Ellobius talpinus | reverse complement strand
TAATCCCAGCACTCAGGAGGCAGAAGCAGGCGGATCTCTGTGAGTTCAAGGCCATCCAGGGCTACACACAGAGAAACCCTGCCTTGAAAAACAAAACAAAGAAGAACTGAGAAGACATTCAAAGTTGATAGCTTATCCAGCTCTCACTGTGATTCTGTAAAACTAAGTTGTAAAGCCCATGTCAGTGATGGCGTGTGAAGTCAGATGTGAAGCACTCGGTATTGTCGTCTTTCAACAGACAACCATCCGTCATCTTCTGTGTGCCCCAAAAGACACGTGGCCTGGCCCTCCTTAGGCCATGAGCAGTGATAACCATCAGAGTTATGATGCAGGGCAAGGTGGCCATTTGCAGGGCTGCTTTCCCTTCTGAGGAGGTGCAGCTGTCTGAGGCTCCTGTGCAGCACAGAGATTATCAGAACCGGCTCTGGGGGAAGATGAGAAAACTGGCTTTGTTTAGCACACACCAAGCAATGTGCTCTCCGCTTACACAGAAAGAGAGCCTACTGAAAGACTCAAAATGCCGTCAACAGCCTGAAGTGCTGCACCTCAGCTTGTTCTGTGCCCTTTGGACAAGACGCAGTGGGTGGGCAAGCCATCAACTCCTTTTAGTCAGGGTTTGTCTGTGTCCTTTAAGAGGACATTTGTAGTTCCCACCACTTACCAGTAGTTGATGTGTGTGTGTGTGTCTCCCTGGTCTAGGTCCAACCTATAATAAAATATATTTTTAATATTATGTGTGTATATGTGTGTGTGTGTATATATATATGGCTGAGAGGGGCAGGCAGCCTGTCCCACAGTGATGCTGATACATGTGTGGTGACGTGGGGCAGAAAGACTTCTGCTGCAACTCTTTCCGCTTCACCCCATGCTCAAGGACATTGGATGCCTCCGTGCAAAGTTTGCTCCTAAGCAGGACCGGGAGCAGTTCCACCAGCCTCAGAACTGCTGTCTGTTTTGGTGGGCGAAGTGGGAGAGTTGGCAGAACCTTTCCTAGGGAAGTCTGATGCAGAGCCTGGTCCTCAAGCCTGGCTGCCAAAAGAACGAGCAGCCCTTCAGGGGGAGCTTAGTGGTGTCCTCCTCATCTGCCTGGTTGCATTTACAGCCTGTTGTCTTGTGGCTTTACCTCAAACAGTAATCTCTGTGATGGATACCAACCAACTACATTACCCAATCCATCTGTCCGGAGGTTCTGCCTGCAAGTACACAGACTTGCCCCATTGGACCATCTTTGAAAACCAGGCTGTGGGTGCTGCAGACCCTACCCCTGAGTTGAAAAACCAGGCCTCTACCTAGAACTGTGGTGTCTGAACAGCAGAGATGGGCTTGTTCTAGTCTGATCTTACTAAACCATGTATCTGAGGCCTAAGAAGACTGTTGTACAAAGGATAGCCTACTAGTATTTCTCTCTCAGTAAAAGGTTTAAGGCAAAAAAGAGACAGCAATCAAAGGCAATATATGAGACTTTATTTGTGTCCTCATTTGGCAAATATTTTAAGATAGATGATTGAGGAATGTTGAATGCTACCTAAGGATTTGATGAGAATAAAGATTGTTTTAAAGATGGCTATGTTTATTAAATTCTTATTTTTCATATATGTATACTACAGTAGTACAGTTTAAATGATATGGTATCTGAAAGTTACTTCAAAATGAAAGACTTAAGAGACTGATGATGCAAGATTGTCTGTAGATAAGTATATTTCCTTCATTATATTTTATATTGAAATCTTTCACTATAAAGGTATTTCCCCCAGTCTTCTGTGAACACTCCCTCTTGTACTTCTTTACCAAAGTGCTGAGGATCAAACCCAGAATCTGCGTGAACTAAGCAAGTACATTCCCTCTGACTCCATTCCCAGTCCTGGCAGTAGTGAAGCAGCTTTGTAATAGAGCCAATAACTTTCCTTTTTCAGAAATACGACAGGTCCTTCCCAGTTTTCCTCCCCTTTCTTTACAGGCACCTGTCATCCTGTTTCCTAACACATCCCTAACTAAAACCATTGCTCTCTCCAGCACCAAAGGGACAGCCTCACATGTCTGCTACACGCTAACGACATCACGGTCGCACCTACAGTTCCAGCTCTGTGCAGTTGCTACTAGCCAAGGATTCTTTTTTTTTTTTCGAGACAGGGTTTCTCTGTAGCTTTGGAGCCTGTCCTGGAACTAGCTCTTGTAGACCAGGCTGGTCTGGAACTCACAAAGATCCGCCTGCCTCTGCCTCCCGTGCGCCACCACCGCCAGGCCTAACCAAGGATTCTAAGGCTAGGTTCAGATTGTTCAAGGGAGGGGATGTTTGTAGTAGCTTGATTGTTTTTCCCTGGGGGGAGGGGAAACTGTGGAAGGAGGATGGTCACAATTGCTAGTTCCCAAAGGTGGCTCTCTGTACTTTGTCCTCAGCTTCTTAAAATTAGCCACACCCACTTAACCCCAACCAGTTAAAGGGGAGTGGCCATAACCTAGAGGTTTGAGTGGAAGGAACCCTTTCCTCCCTAAGTTGCTTTTTATTTTTCGTAACAACAGGAAGGAAACTAAAATAATTATGAGTAGTGTCAAGGGTCAAAGAGAGAAGAGCAAAAACATGATTGCCAAGTAAGGCCAGGATGGGATCATTTCAGAAATGCTAAGTCACCGGTGGGTTTGAGGTTTCAGGCAGGTAATAGTTCAAGTCTTGTTAATACGCTGCTTATCAACTTGAGAAGATCTGGTATTACCTAAGAGATATGCCTGTGAGGGGTTTTCTAGGTTAGGTAAACTGAGGCAGAAAGCCCCACTGTAACTGGGTAGCACCATCTCACAGGCTGGGGGACCTGCACTGAATAAAAAGGAGGAAGCAAACTGAGCACCAATCCCCATCACTTTCTGCTTCTTGCTCATAGATGCAGTGTGACCAGTCGCCTCAAGTGTCCTCCTCAGCATGATTGGCAGAGCCTGCTCCTTCAAGTTTGGCTTCTTTCTCCCAGGGTATTTTGTCACAGCAGTGAGAAACGCAGCTAGCAGAGGTGGCGGGGTGGTAAATGGTGCCCTGTCCTCTGCCCTCATCAGTCTTCCCACACTGTGTACTCCAGTGTAACCGGCTTTCCTAGGAACATGGATTTCGTCTTCTGAGGTTCTTTCCTTCTTGCCTTTACTATTTATACATCATGTTAATGCTTTAATGACCTTTTTTTGCTAGTTATCTTTTTTATAAATATATATTTGTTTTCCCTGTTAAACTTTATGGGACCCAAAGACAGAGGCTAGTTTCCTCTGTGTGTGTGTGTGTGTGTGTGTGTGTGTTCTTTTTACTAATAGAGCTTTCGAGGCAGAAGGTTATGCCAAGGTCTCATCCACATATATAAGTGCAGTTGTGCAGCCTGAGTCTGGGCTAAACCCAGAAGTCTCTCGCACTTCCTACTGCGCTCGAATAGATGATGGTTCAGCATTTCGCACAGACCCTGTCTGGTGCTCCTTACTCTCAGTAGATATTTGTACACTTGGCAAGCCCAAGAGGAGAGAGCCATGCCAACACGTGAGGTTCTCTTAGTACTTAAAGGACGAGTTCCCTTCCCTTTCCAAAATTCCCCTGCTTTAGCACTGTTCCTTTGCGGTTGTTAGTCGGCAGAGTTGACAGTTTGAAACCAGGTCCTAAAGGACTATTTTCATGTTGCAATATGCTTTGTATAATGATTCTCTCTCTTCCCTTTCTCTCTCCCTCTTCCTCCCCCTTCCATTCTTCCTTCCCAATCCCTCCTTTTCTCTTCCTCTCTCCTTCTTCCCTCCCTCCTTATTCTGTCTCCCTCTTCCCTCCCTCCCTCTTCCTTTCCCCCTTCTGTGGTATAATCAATACATTTCTAAACAGTTTACATGCCTCTAGCGTGGGTCTCTCTTCTTCACTGAGCTTCCGAGTTTTTCCAAACTAATGTAAAGAATGAAAGGCAAGTGTGCTATTTTCTTTTTCTCCCTAAGGACTGCAATTGTTAGTCTGCTGGTATCCGGTATGTGTGAAATCAGTTTACTTTTAATGCTATAACTGCCTTTTACAGGAAGTTTCCACAAGCTTCGGATGAGTACAAGGGAAATGAGCAGTCTGCAATTTCCTTTATGTTCAGTGTAATCTTAGCAGGGAGGATGCTTAGCAGACCCTGTGCTACTAAATAAAGCACTCCGCTCTACCACCATCCTCCCAGATTGCTGCGGCATTCCCGTTCTATAAAGGTTATGTTCCCTTACAGCAGTCATGAAGGGTTGGATATGCATCACAAGAGAGTTCTAAGGCTGTGTGCATGCAATACGGATTTATTAATAGTAGAAGAAAAGAGTCTAGGTAGTTCTCAGATTTTTGTTTTATAGCAACGGCTTTCCCTTTAGTGAGTAATAATCTTTGCATGGGATTTTAGTGTCCTTTAGGACCTAGGCTCCTTATGTCCTTGTCCAGTAAGTATTATTACCAGCCCCAAGCTACAGAGACTGGGATTGAAAATCAGGGAGGTTAAGATACTTGTCAGGGGTTTCCTATAGTAGTAAAGGTGGAGTTGGAGCTGGAAGTGAAATCACGTGCTTCAAAAACACCTCTCTCTCTCTCTCTCATCTATGTGTTTCAGTATTTTATAGACTATTTCAAACATAGGCTTCTAGCTGGGATATGCTTCTATTTTGAGTCATTGTTCTTTTAGATGATGGTTTAGCAGGATAATGCTAGCTTTAGCTGAAAGGGGATTAAATTCCCTGGTTGTTATCAGTTGCCTTCTATGGGAAATAAACTCAAGTTTCCTTCTGCTGTCAGCTCTCATGGTGGGCCCCAGAGATTTCTGAGGTCTCTTTTATAAATTAGTAGTTAAATTAGAGCCTTAGTAGCAAGCAAACGTACTTCCCTCAGAAGGCAAAAGCATCTGGGTATCTGGCGTCTTTGTGTGATGCTGGCAGCATTGACAATCATGGTGGCTGGAAGCCATGTGTGGCTATTCCTGGGAGTATTAGGGATATTTCAAGAGCTCAACAGATACATATACTTAGTGGACAGTCAATACAGAACATTTCTATTAGCACAGGAAGCTCTTTTGGACACTTTAGAGTATAGATGTGTTGCTATAAATAATATAGGGACTTATTTTGTTATTAAAATGGACATTCACAATGATTATGCCTTCAAATGTATTATTACTGACCTGCACAGGGACACTGGATTTCCTCTTTTGATATCCAATTATCTATTTATTTCTACCCACTAAAGGTGAAAAAGAGTATAATTTCATAATTAAGGTCTTTGATAAGCCCACAGGAGGTATCTCTCTGTTGGGGAACATAAATTCACTGATTTATTTGTTTTTTAAAAATACTTCAAGCGTCCATCCTTGCAAAGCATCATCTGAAGTCTGTTAGAAATGTCAGTTCCTCGCCTCCACCCCATCCTTACTGAGTTAGAATCTTCACTTAACAATATTCCCCAGAGAACTCATCTGCACATTGGTGTTTATGAATCAATGGTGCAAAAATTAATCTGTGGGTAGTAATGTCTTTTGCTAACACTCACTGAAAACATTGTGTCTCACACTTGTTAGACTGAGAATACAAACACACAAGGCAATTGAGTCACTGATCTGTCTCCTTTCCTGGTCCCTACAAGCGGAAAAGTCTTTGCCATTGCTACCCTTTGACCTCTTATTTGTAGTCTGCCTTAGACCCCCACACCACCCCCCAGCACCTTATCTTGCCTCACCTTTGGGTGGGACACTGTTTACCTGGTTCTCTGCATTCTTAGGGCTCTGTTTGAGAGCTGTGCCTCCCAGTGATGGTAGAGTAGGCAACAGACCTCTGGGGATGGCTGTGAGGGATTTTCTAGGTTGGGGCCTTTGATGTGGGAACAACTAACCTCAGTGTGGATGGTACCATTTCGTGGACAGGGGTTCTGGGCTGCATACAAAGGAGAAAGCTTGCTGAGCACTGAAGTCATCCTCTGTTTCCTGGCTGTAGATGTCATGTGACCCACCGCTTCAAATTCTTGCTGCCATGCCTTCCCCATCAGGACATTCTGTAGGAACTATGAGCTGAAATTAATAAGCCCTTCCTTATGGAGTTTTTGTCAGGTTTTCCCCCACCCAACATTATAAAAGAGTTAATACCATCCCTTCTTCCTTCCTTTCTCTAAAATTTACCCGATTTCCCAACAAAGCCCAGTCTTTTTTCCCTCCATCTCCCTCTGCACTATTGTGTTAGAATTTAATCTGATCTCCTTGTTGGGTTTGTGTAAAGCTCAGTACTTCTAACAACTCATTTAGAGTTTCTTACAATTCTACATGTTGTTACAATTGCCAACGAAAAAAGTCTTGATGACTCTTCACTTACATGCAACCTTGCTATATGTAACAGTTCTTTATCTGGTGGACAGAGTGCACGTGTATATATGTGCAGTTGTAATTTGAAACCATGATGTAGATGTTTAATTGATAGAGGTGGAGAAAAGCTAGAAGGGAAATCTTAGTATTTGAGGAAAAATGTTATTTCTTTGAAATAGAAGTTTGTACTATCTAAATGTTTTCTTTTAAATGTTTATTTGTGTGTTTGCTTGGGGAAGCATGAGTCTGGAGGTTAGACGACTCATGGGAGTTCTCTCTTCCACCATGTGGGTCTCAGAGCTTGAACTCAGATCATCAGGCTTGGAGGCAAGGTCCTTTACCCACTGAGCCATTTTGCATGTCCTTCCTTTTTGTTTTCCATGTTTCCATAGTTATACTGAAAGACTGAAGACCAGAAAAAAAGCTATTGTAACAGTCTCTATGAGACAGTCGGGTAGCACATTTCTCAGTGTTGTAGAGCCTGGATATGAGCTACAGACTAAGACTGTGTTTCCAAAAAAAAAAAAAGGAATAAGAAAGACTATGCATGTATGCAAGGTTAAGAATTGAAACAACAGTGCTCATGGGTCTTGAAGCTGAAGAGTGTGACTGCATGGTAGTGCATGGTAGGATCCACAGGGCCACTTGAAGTCCACGAGGAGCCCCCCCCAATCTTAGGAGGATGTGCAAACACAAGGCAAACATTTAGTCAATACAAGATGCCATATGACTGAATGCCTAGCAAGAAATAAGCTAACTCTTAGAACTTTCTCCCATTGAAGTTTTTAATAACATCCCCAAATGTGTCCATTTTGGAAATCTATTTTGTTATTATATGATGCCATACTTTTATTTAATAAAAATACTCATACAAGCTGGGTGGTGCATGACTTTCATCCCAGCAGGCAGGTGGATCTCTGGGAGTTTGAGGCCAACATAGTCTACATAGCAAGTTCCAGGACAGCCCAGACCCTGTCTCCAAAAGAAAAAATAAAAATAAAATAAAATAAACCTTATACAAATTGAAAAGAGATTGTTAGAAGGTGAAGTCTCCAATTCTAGTGACATTTGTCTAGTCGCCTCCTCATCATACAGAATTGTCTTTATTTTCCTCAGCCTGAAAGTCCAGGCAGACCTGGTTTTCCTTCACACTGAAGAGCCACCTTCAGCTCTAAAGTTCCTTATCAAAGGCCCTACAACACTTCACACCCTACTTGCCTCCTGGGCTTTAGCCAATCTTTGTTTATTTCAAGTTTCCTTCCTTTGTTGTGTTGTCCCAGACTTCCTTCTGGGTCCCTTGCCAAGCCCCGCCACATCCTTTGAACAGTCTCTTTTTTTACCTCCTCGCTGTTTCTACAGAATCATTTAGAATTGATTTGAGAAAATAAAATTGCTTTCTACAAATATGTGTCCGCATCTTAGCACGGTGTAGCTGCGCTTGTTTTGGGCCATGGAACTATTCTTAACTCCGTCTGTTTAGAATTTGTATTTAGTTGTCCGTCTTTCTCCTGCTTCTCTGAAAGTTCAATATTCAGATGGATCAGTTTGTTGTGACAAGAACTTATAAAGTGAGACCCAGATGGGCTGTTGTCAGAGTCTGAACCAGAACAAGGCAATAGCATTCATTATTACAGAGTGAGCTTAGGTGTGTTTGAGTATGAACACATGCAAGGCACCGCACATATGTGGAGATCCGAAGACAGCACGAAGGAGTTGGTTCTCTTTCCACATTTCTGTGGGTTCCAAGGATCAAACGCAGTCCACCATGCAAGTCCACCTGCATGCTGAGTCATCTTGCTGGCCCCCATTTTTCTTTTACTTTTCATACCTCTGAAATGTCATTTGCTTTAAAAAGTATCTGCAATAGCTCATTTAGTTGTAGCAACTCCCATGCCTTGGCTCGGTATATTTTTTTTAATAATTTTTTCACCTTCACTTTTAATACATATCTTACTTTATAATACTGAAGTATTCATTGGTGAAGACCTCTTCTGAATATCTGAGTCACCTGGACTTTATTAGCTAGCAGTATTTTGGTTTGACCCTCAAAGGGTTGGTTTATCTTTATAAACTCACAGAAGATCTCCTTGTCAGGAAAGTTCATTTCTTGAGATATTCACTTCAAATTCCAGCTTCATACTATAGATGAAATTAACACAGTCCTGGACTTCAAGAAACTTGCAATCTAGTGAAGGCATGGACCGGTCAAGACTGTGAGGTATCATGGGAGCATCACAAAATGCTTTGCATCACAAAAGAATTAACAGCAGGTTACCTTGAAGCACTATTGTGAAACATAAATAAGAACAAGGAAGTGAAAATGGCAGCCTTGAACTTGACTCTGTCCGTGTAGGCACAGAGACTGTGAACAGGAAAGTGTTGACTGATGTCTGTGTAGACTCTGCTTCCCCAGGGCCAGCTGGTGCCCAGAGATCTGACAAGTGTGTGGTTGTTCTCTTTTCTCCCGCACTTTTAGACACCAAGGCCACACCACTGGGTGTGAGAATGTCATCCTACCCTCCCCTACCTTCCGCTCTCAGCCTGCAGTAAGGGGATGAAGCATGATACTGGCTAATACCTCTCTGGTACCACACCATGACCCCTAAATGTGGACTTAGCTAGCTTGAATTTTTTTGTTGTTGTTCGGTTGTATTTTCTGGCAGTTGTTTGTCATATCAGTCCTTTTGGATTAGGACAGCAATCTGCTAATCTAGTTAGTAAGTAACCTTTTACATAATTAAATATGGTTTGCTTTGATTCCTAGATCCTAACGGCCAGTAGTTGTCCTTTGTGTTACTTCTCAGTCAGGCCACCTGCCTGCCCACTCCTGCGTCCACCCCAGGGCCTTTGCGCTGCCCACCCCAGGGCCTTTGCGCTGCCCACCCCAGGGCCTTTGCGCTGCGTCGTCCCTTTCTCTTCTGAGTGAACGTAAAATTTCTACACCACCTGTATCTTCTTGGGGTCTAATTTTATTATGTAAAAAATGTTCTAAGCCAGGCGGTGGTGGCGCATGCCTTTAATCCCAGCACTCGGGAGGCAGAGGCAGGTGGATCTCTGTGAGTCTGAAGCCAGCCTGGTCTACAGGAGCTAGTGCCAGGACAGGCTCCAAAAGCTACAGAGAAACCCTGTCTCGAAAAAATAAACAAACAGAAAGTTCTAAAAGTTTCTAATGCATGTTCTCAGTATCAAATTAAGGAACCAGGAGGTTTAAACTACTCATAGTGACCAATATTTGAAGGCTGAGGCAGGAGGATTGTTACCCGTTTTAATCAGGCTTGGTTCCATAGCAAAATCCAGGTTCAGGCTCAGGTCCAGGTACATTTGAGGTCAGACTGACACTCTGTTTCCCTCGCTCTCCACCCTGACGCCAAAATAACAGAAAGAAAGAGACCAGGAAACTTACATCCTAAAATATATTTTGTCTTCCCCAAATGTCTAGACTGCATTCTCAACAATGTTAGTTGATGGAAATCGCATGCGGTGAGCTAGAAATCTGAGGGAAGCGCATGTGAGCCGGAGACCTCAATTATAATTCTAAATAATCATTCAAAAAGAGCACAAAATAATATCAAATGGTGAAATCACAATGGCCTAAACTCGGATTTCATGGACTTGGAGCTTTCCATCCTGTCATGGTCAGCGGGAACTGTCAACTGCTAAGACCGGGAATCACTTAGAGGGTAAGCGATGGATTGTCTAGGTTAGACTAACGGCTGGACACGTCTGCAAGGGATTATCCTGATTAGGATAACTGAAATGAGAAGGCCTGCCCACAATGCCCTGGGCTGGAATCCTGCACTGTACAAAACAGGAAAATGAGCTAGGCACAAGTATTCGCTGGTCCGTGCTTGCAGACTAGAGATGTGATGGAACCCGATGCCTCACGCTGCAGCTGCTAGGGCTCTCTGGCTGTGATAGACGAGATGCTGGAGCTGTGAGCAGAAAGGAACCTTTCTCTTTTAAACTGCTTTTGTCAGGATGATTTATCACAGAAAGAGAAAAAGAAACCAAGATACCCCACCCCAGGAATCCCAGAGAGCAAAGAAAATGATACTACATTGCTTTTAAAATTAAATTAAAAAAAAAATTAAACCAAATGTTCCTTGTGAACACTAGGACCTCTGTCAGAAGTTACTGCCGACGCAGAGGACACCAAGTCTACATGTCTCCCAGGGACTACGGTTAGTAGTTGAGAAGATATGAACTGAGATCCTTCCCTAGATATACAAATGTGCATGCAGTAGCCATGGGTTTGCTTTTAGCACTATTGTACCGTACCATGTGTGTGCTTTATAGCAGTATTTATTCTTCTAGACAGTTATATGGTAGTTTGTAATGTACTTACATAGCAAGGTACCTGTTGTAGAATATTATTTTAACTGTGTAAAGATGTGTTACATTTGTTTTTGCTGCATTTATTTAGTGACGAAAGAATGTGTGTTTAATTACGTAAAGATGTGTTGCATCTGTTTCACCTTGTCTGCCTAAGGCACCTGATTGGTCTAATAAAAGCTGAATGTCCAATAGCCACGCAGGAGAGGGATAGGCAGGGCTACTGGGCAGAGAGAATAAACAGGAAGAGGATTCTAGGCTCAAGAGGAGAAGAAAAAAGAATGAGAGAGGAAGGAGGAGAGAACAAGGGACAGGCTCCTGGCAAGAAGTCAGGCAGATACCAGACAGACAGGCAGACATAGAGAAGCAGTGAAAGTAAGATATACAAAGGTAAGAAAGGTAATAAGCCCTGAGGCAAAAGGAAGATAAAGAGAAACAGGTGAATTTAAGTTAAAAGAGCTAGCCAGAAACAAGCCTAAGCTAGGCAGAACATTCAAAATTAATAATAAGTCTCAGTGTCATGATTTGGGAGCTGATTGGTGACCCTACAGAAAAAGCCTAGTACAGGTACTGGCATCTATTTATTGCTCTATTTCTATACCAACCATTGATTACTAGTAGGTTTTATTTTTTTCCTGTGAGAAACAGCACTTTTATAAAAATTTTGTATATTTGCCTTAAAGTATACTTCTAAAAACAAGCATTTCTCTGAGAAAAAATTTACATAAGTGGTATTCCTGAATTAAAAAGGAAGAACGTTTTCTTTTTTCTGCTTTTCTTCCTTCTTCCCTCCCTCTTTCCCGCCCTTCTCTCTTTCTCTCTTTCTTTCTTTCTTTTCTTTCCTTCCTTCCTTCCTTCCTTCCATGTGCCAGGCTCTTGCTATGTAGCTCATGTCTGCCTCAGCATCCTCATTATAAATACCACAACTGACTTGAGAATAAGCATTTTAATTAAAGATAGAACTACTTGGCCCTCCCTCTAAAGCATGTTTTTTTAAACCAATTATTTTCTCATTAGTATTGAAAGGCAGTACCATTTTCTCTGTCATACACATAAAGGATATTGATCTCTCTTAGTCTTTATTAATGTGACACCCTGCCCAAATACTCTATTGCTGCTTTGAGTGGGTTTTTTTGTTTTTGATTTTTGTTTTATACTTTTCTAATCACTAGTTTTAATGTCACTGACATTTCTTCTTCAAGGAACATCATGATTTACCTGCTTCTCATTTATTTCTTTGCCTCAGTTTCCTGTTCTGTATCCTTAGTGTATGATTATAGGACCCAACCATGATAAGCTTAATAGGAACAGACCACGCAGAGGAAGTTCTTAACTTCCAACCATTATCACCTGCCAGAGTAGGACTCAGCCATGATAAGCTTAATGAAGGCCTGAGTTTCAGTAGTTTACCCTGAGGTGATATCTGGTTGCAGGAAGGACCACAAACTGAAATTACCCAGGTACCCGCCCAAGAACAGACCATCCAAAGGTAATTCCTAACATTCCAACCCCCTGTAGATAGGACCACCTGCCAGCACACATTCACCAGGACACCCCTAGACAAATGTCAGCCAATCAAGGTCCTGAGCCTTTGAAATCCCTCACCCCCACCTTTACTACTATAAAGACCCAATTCTGTCTGAGCTTGGGGCTCTCCGATTATTCCAATACGCTGGACACACGGAGAGACCGAGTTTGCAAACTTCTATAAAATAAAGGCTCTTTGCTTTTACATATGGGACTCGGTCTCCTTGTTGGTTNCCTGCCAGCACACATTCACCAGGACACCCCTAGACAAATGTCAGCCAATCAAGGTCCTGAGCCTTTGAAATCCCTCACCCCCACCTTTACTACTATAAAGACCCAATTCTGTCTGAGCTTGGGGCTCTCCGATTATTCCAATACGCTGGACACACGGAGAGACCGAGTTTGCAAACTTCTATAAAATAAAGGCTCTTTGCTTTTACATATGGGACTCGGTCTCCTTGTTGGTTTTTGGGGGACTTCGCGGATCTGGGCATAACAATGAGTAACCACAGCGACATCACTTATTATAATCTTTTCTGATGATGATTTTGTGGGACTGGGGATTGAGTTCTGGGCTCCATCCATGTTAGATAAGTGATCTACAACTGAAATATGCATGTCGTCCCTATGGAAATGCTCATTTATTATATACTACTAGAATAAGGTCACTGACTTTTTTTTCTTCTGAGAAAAATAATAGATGAATGAGGGTATCATTTAGAAATGCTTTTCCAGGTTTTCTTTCCAGTATTTAGTGTGATTTCATTTTTTTGCTCTGGGCACACAGAATGCACTGTGCATTGTAGTAGCACCACACTAACTCTGTTTATTCTCCAGGAAGAAATCCAAAAGAGCCATTACAGGTACATTTGTTGCCCCAGCATAAAGCTGTTAAATCAACTCCCAGAAGCAGGTACCCCAATGTCTTCTTTCCCAAAGCAGGAATGAGCAGTAACTGTCCAAAGAGATACTGTAAAGGTTAAAAAATAAAGTAGCACCGTTCCCCGAGGGGCGGCAGTGAGCATCAGGCCACGAGGGAGAGCCGGTCTAAGGTGGTGGGGGTGGGGCGAGAGACAGCCTGATAAGCACACCATGCAGAGAGAGGATAAGATGTGGGTATAGTTTATTCTGTGGGTTATGGAGGGGAAAGGGAATGGGGAGGGAGAGGGAGAGAGAGAGACAGAGACAGAGACAGAGAGGAGAGAGAGAGAGAGAGAGAGAGAGAAACTGAGGGCAGGGAAAGGAGAGGAGCCACGGCAGCAGCCATCTCTTCCCAAGAGAGACAGGCTGGAAGCAGAATGAAGATCTGCTTCCCTGCAGAAGGGAGGGGAGTGGGCGGGGCTTATCTCTTAAAGGGACAGGACAGACCTTTACAGATACAAACAGGTGGGTGTTGCTAAACTCTACAATCATGACTCATGTTCTAGAATGGTGGAAAGGAAGAAAATATAATAGCTAACGGTGCGTGCTCACCTCCTGCCCTGGTGCAGTTCCCCTTGCTCCATATATGTTCAATGTTCGTCTCGCCACAGAGAGTACACTAATGTTGGATGCCCACCACCAGTCCTGGTTCGGTCCCACTTGCTCCATAGATGTTCAAGTTCTTCTCACCACAGAGAGGTACTCTTGGTGTCATCCCCAGTTCAGTAGGGAGGAAATGAAAGCAGATGGAGGTTAAAGAAGCTCCAGTTGGTTTCACAACGAGAAAATAGCAGAGCTCTGATTTGAAGTCAGGCTATCTGGTTTCAGGACCAGTGCTGCGTCTTCGTGACCAGGGTGTCACTAAAACAGGATCAGAGAGGAGAGAAACTATAAAGAGGTCATAGAGAAAAGAAAACAGTGAGGGTAGAGGAGGAAAATAGACAGGAGAAAGTAAGTGGTGAGAGTAAAGAAAGAAAGAAAGAAATGGGGAGAATTCCTTCCCAACTCCTCTACCACCATCTGAACCCCTGCGCATTCATGCCTAAGCAAATGTGCTACACTTTCAAGTTGGCCTTAGTCAGCCTCCCCTGCCCTTGGAAACTAAGAACTCAGGTGAGGGATTTGCTCCCTTGCCTGCCTACACCCATCTGCAGAAGTCCTTCATCCCTGGGGCGTCTGACTTCACCCACTCCAATTCTCAGAGATTCTAAGGGACCCACACTCTTTGAAAGAAAGGTATAATACAATCAGCTGGGAGCAAGTCCCCTCTGCCCCACTCCCCCATCCAGAGGACATTTGGTGATTTTAGTTGTCACAGCTCAGGGGCTGAGTGGGAGGGAATGTCACTGGCATCTAGTGGGAACTGTCCAGGGACACTCCTAAGGACAGCCCCTCACTGCAGCAAATTATCTGGCTCAAGATGTCAGCGACAGCAAGGTTGGAACCCCATTTTCTGGGAGACAGTGGTACCTAGTCTCTCTCTGGTAGTGTGGAATCTGTCCCTAAACAAGGTCTAGGGGACGCACGGAGCTTCTTTTCTCTATCCATTTTCTCTTTTATTTCCTTTCAACTCCTTTCCTCTCTGGCCTAAATTCAGAACATTCATTAAAAGCACAATCATGTAAAATAGAAATAGTAAGAATGCTTAAGCCGATGTATTTGAGTGCAATTTCTTGCCAGAGTTTTCTCTCTTTGGCCTCGGAATTCTTTGGATAAGTAGTCTGTGAATGGTATTATTTGGAGGTCTGTTTATAAAGCCATGGATTAAAATGAAACACAGCAGATGTTGAGATAACAATAGCAAGAAGGAGAAGCGTCATTCTACTGAAAGCATCTGAAGAATAATTATTACCCTCGAATTAGCCTAGAGTATTTCTTACCTTAACAAAATGTACTTTCCAGATTTGAATATTTCCTCATGCATATCTATTAAGGATAACCTACACTATTTATATGGGGAATTTTTTAAGTGTTTAGGGGTAATAACTGAAATTGATATACGATTTAAAATATTGTGCGCCACACATTCTGTTCAGTTCTGCATGTGTTAGATCATCATGAATCCTCATCAATCTTTTTAGTCGATGTGGAACCTAAGAACTCAGGTGAGGGGTTTACTCGATTGCATAAGCAAGTTGTGGTGGTTTGAAATAAAATAGCCCCCAAAGGAAGTGGCACTCTTAGGAACTGTGACCTTCTTGGAGTAGGTGTGGAGGAAGTGTGTCACTTTGAGGTCTCATATCTGCTCAAGTAACCCTCAGTGAGACAAACAGCTTCCTGTTACCTGCAAGTCAAGATGTAGGATGCTCGGCTACTTCTCCAGCAGCATGTTTGCCTGCATGCCACCATGTCACGTGAAACCATTGTAGCACGTGGATTGATGTTCTCTGAGTCTGGCCAAATCTAACATTATTAACACAGTCTGATTCAGCCTATCCCAAGATCATTAAAAGATATCACCTATATTCCCACTGGTAACCTTAAAATAAGTAAATAAAATCAAGGTACAAAAGCATATGCAATGCATACATTGCTCTAGTAATATGTTATTTTAATTATAAAAAACCTCTAAAGTAAAAGTTTTAGAAAATGAATGCAATGAAAAGCAAATAAAAACTCCAAAGATTTTTCCCCCCTAAATTTCAATGGATGTAGCTCTGTGTAGCCCCTGAGATTCTTCTAGCCTTTTCAGACCGCAGGAGTCACAGGGTCATCTTTTCTTTGCTGCATGCTTCAAATTATGACACAAGGCTCTTCTGTGCTTCTTCAGAGGTCCCATTAGGAGGGTCTTCTTGTCTCATCAGTGACAGATGCCAGTCACGTCGCAGATGTACGCAAAGACAAATGAGCCAGCAGCAGGAGGCTATGGTTCTCATCCATCAGAGAGTGCAGTGTGGCGGGCAAGCAGAACTCAGTCTCTTCCTTACCCATCAGGAGGAAAATTCAGATCCACTGCACAACATCAAAAGTTTCCCCACACTTCTTTACACAAAGGCCTTTATCTCAGAGTCCCAATGAAATAGGCCTCTAATTTCATTCCGGCACTGCTTTTATATGAGTTGTTAAAATATGTAGTAAGCTCACTGGCTGAGAATGCAAAGCTCTTCTACTACACAGTAAAGAAACCCTGCATGCATGAAGGTAAATAAACCTTGGGAGGGTGAATTGTAAGCATGAAGGTAAATTATAAACGTACTATGAAGTTACTTGCTATGATTTGGCTTAACACTTTCTAAAGTGTCGATTCTTTGCTTCTCTTTCACTTCTTACTAAGGCCCTTTGTGGCAATTGAGCCCTTTGTTTCATGCTGGGACAGAGATACCGTGAGGGCAGTATTCATCTCGAGCTCAAACTGAAGGGGTCGAGCTAACAGATATTTTAATTCCTTTTTTTTAAAAAAAAGAGTAAGGTTTAGAGGAAACACATGAAGCCAAGTATCCAGATTTAAATGGGGACAGAGTATGCCTGCCTTCCAGCTCCCCCAGGACTGTGGAGATGGGAGCTACACTGCCTGTTTCTGTCTACCTTACATATTCAGGTAGGAGAATGTGTCATTTAACGTCCCGATGTCCTAACTTAATCTATAGTTGTGGTCCCCATTCTAGGAACTCTCCTTTTGACAGACATTCTCTTTTTCAGTTTGTTTCAGTTCGATTGTTTTCTGTGATGTGGAACGCTTCTGTCTGGCCACCCCCTAAGCCTTTAAAATCAACAGTCCTTTAAAATCAACTCTCTGGGGATGAAGAACCATGTGTGAACACATTGGGCACAACTATTTTCATCTCAATTAGTATATCATTTATTGGCCAAGTGGCTGATAGAATTTTCTGAATAAGGAGTTTAGTATTCACATAAGGATTCCACTGGATCATGTTACACAGTTGTCAGCATCAACTGGGATCACAGATCTGAAAGAGATTCTGTCTCACTACTTTACCAATGACTATGCCCTCCCTCCCTCCTTCCTTCCTGGCTATGTTTCCCTCTCAGGTTAAATTGCTGAAGGTGGCTACTAATTAGTTGCAGGTCTGTCCGCTCTCAGCTTTAGACACCAGAAAGAGGTCAACAGAACTTTCTAGCGCCGGTTCTGAAACTCCTTGAAAAAAATCTACAGGCTCAGTTTAGGAATACTTCTGCCTGACCTCATACTGTCCCTGGTCATTTGGCCCCACCATAATGATATGGATGATGGAGTTGAACGGGGCAGTCCCCCTGCTAAGCTAGATCTTGGCAAGCATAACTATCTAGACTTGCCAAAGACATCACTTAGTCCATGACCTTCATGTAACCAATGATGAAAGAGGCTCAGGAAGGTGGGCACCCCCAGGCCAGTGAGAAAGCCAGAGCTGGTTCCCAGGTGTCCTGAGGGCCAGGCACACGTATTTTTATTCAGCAGACGTCGATGAACAGTCACTGGGGCACACACCTGGTTTCAGGAAACACCTAACAGCAGAATTTCTTATCCTGGTCCTACCGCTTCTTAGATTAAACCAGTGCTTGCCTCCTCCTCCACCCCCGCCCAGCCCTGGCCAGTGGTGGGCACTCAAGCCAACATCTCTCACAGGCTTAGTCCAAGGTGCTACCAGGGAGTTGCAGCCTCAGGGCTAGAGAGCTGCTGCTGCTTCTTCCTCTTCTCTTTTTCTTTGTATCTTTGCCATAGTCCCTAACCTTCCTAACTGAAATTGTCCCATGTCCCTTCACTGTGTTTCCACATGCCTACTGACTCCCAAAATCAACTTCTCTAATATCTACATGAAGAGTGGCTGACAGATCTGATAGGCACAGCCTTGAGAGCCGCAACAGAAACCTTCAGCTGGCTTTTTGGAGGGTGAGGGCATTTATTTACATCCTGTGAGAGGTGCACTGGATGTGTGAGGAGGAAGCACACCTTAGCAATTATTATACCCCACCTAGAGGAAGCACACCTTAGTAAGTGATTATTATACCCCACCTAGAGGAAGCACACCTTAGTTAGTAATCATTACACCTCATCTAGAGGAAGCACACCTTAGTTAGTAATTGCCCCATCTAGAGGAAACACACCTTAGTTAGCAATTATTATGCCCCAACTAGAGGAAACACACCTTAGTTAGTAATTGCCCCATCTAGAGGAAGCACACCTTAGTTAGTAATTATTGTGTCCCATCTAGAGGAAGCACACCTTAGTTAGTAATTATTATAGCCCACCTAGCACTTTGCCTCAAAGAAAGGACGTTTACATGTAGTGTTCACAAGTTCTTAATTGTTTAGAAGGGCTAGAAGGAAAAGAACAGACGAGGCCATATAGGAAAGCAACTCTTGGTTTACACTCAGACATCAGGCTTTCCATTTTCTAGCTAAATGACTTTCAGAGATTCACTCAGCTTCTTGGTGTCTTAGCTGACTTATTTATAAAATGATAGAGACTGGATAATACGTACTGAAATTGCTGGTAGTCCTCATTCTGCCGTGTTCTTTAAAGGTTTCAGAAGCCATGTAATAGGAATCTCCTCCCAGTGTCCTGAGTATCCTTTCTCATAACAAGTGGTTATACAGTGCTTCAAGGCCAGGAGAATAAAGGCTGCAGTTCACTTTCTAGACCAAATACAGTGGCGTGGTCTCTGGACACCAATCAGTACTGTAAGCTTTGCCTCCCTTTGCCCCCATTATTTAAGAAAGCCTCTTTAGGTGGCTAGACCTTCCCTTCCATTGACTTTACATAGGTGAACACCATGCCTCCAAGTGACTCTCTGCCCCACCTCTTGGTTAAGGTATTGTAACTATGTGATGAATATAAGCTGTAGTTCTCCCCTGCTTACAACATAAGTTGAAGAAAAGAAGGATAAGGCCATGTCTTAGTTACTTTTCAATTCCTACGAAGAAAACACCATGACTGGAACAGCTTATAAAAGAAAGAGTTTAATTTGGGCTGGCAGTTCCCGAGGGTTAGTCTGTGACAGTCATGGCAGCGGGCAGGCAAGGATGGTGCTGGAGCAGAAGCTGAGAGCTTAGGTCTTGAGACACAACTATGAGGCAGAGAGAGATAACTGGGGATGTTACAGAAAGCCCATCTCCAGTGACAGCCACACCTCCTCCAACAAGGCCATACCTCCTCATCGTTCCCAGACGGTTCTACTAACTGGGGACCAAGTATTCAAACATGAGCCTATGGGGACCATTCCTCCTCAAACTGCCACAGAAGACATCATCTTTCCCTTTCATTGGATAACACTTCTGCGCCTGCCTAATTACATTTCCAGGCTTGCATGAACTTCCTCATAACTTGACAATTTATTTAGGTCATTATGATTCTCCCCCGCCCCCCACCATATCAGAGCGTTTTTCTATCTGCTATTTGATTTTATTTGAAAAAAAAAAGAAAAGAAAAAGAAAATCTTGAGCCCAGCAATTCCACACTACTGTGTTCCCTTGACTACAGCTCTGCCTTGATGGGTCCTGGAAGAGACAGAATATGAAATGTGCCAGTTCCCAGAGACAGCCAACCGTCTCCGCCGCTCAGTCTGGGTAGACATTCCTGGAAGCAACCACTCAGGAGTGCTACTTTTAGAAACAATAGCAGCTAAGATCGCTGCTGGAGCCAGGACAGAAGGCTTTATCTTTCCTCAGTCTCTTGAATAAGCTGCCATTTGAGGGTGCTTACTGAGCTGATAGCCAAGTGTTAGTCTCCACACAATATAGCCATGAGTATTTTTCCATCATCAAAGTATGGAATGGCCTCAGAGCTAATCTGGCATAACAGGCTGGAAATGGGCATCAGAACCCTTATAAGATTTTATCTCAGTAGCAAGTTGTCCTGACCACATAAACATTTAGTTCTAGCTAGCACATAGGACATATTCAGTGAATATTAATTATTATTATGAAGGTGGATTGTGTATCATGATTTATAATGGTGAAAACATAAATATGCCATGTATGTATGTATGCATGCATGAATGTATGTACATATGTGTATATATTACACTGGTAGGAAGTCACTAAACTGTGCCAACAGTGCTGGATTGGGGGTGCATCAGAATTAAACAAAGAAACTGCTGAAGGTGAAATGATCAAGCCCCACCCAAGATATTTTAATTATTTCTGGAAAGATCCATAATAGAAGAGATTATATCTTTATATCTCATACGAGTGCAGTAAAGAAAACATTGATTTTGCTTAAAGCATGATCCTTTAAGTCTAAAAAGTGTTGGCTTTTCTTAACTAACCATTGATATGTGTACTGCTGCTTGCTTAGGTTTGATCCTATGTACCATGGAAAGAACAAGAAGGAAGAAAGGGATAGAGGGAACTGCCACCTATCAACAGTTTCTTGTTCAATCTTCCTACAGTCTTGTTTTTAAAGGACATTGTCAATCCTTCAGGTCATTGGAAACAGTCTTTGATTATTGTCTTAGGTTATTCAATGAGGTAGTCCCCCCCCCGATATCATTATAAAAGGTATCCTTCATTCTCTAATCACATCATTCCCTCTCTTTTCCTCTGGATAGTTCTTGCTACTTACTTCTTATCTATCATCTCTTTATAGAAATTGCCTTAATACACAAATAGTATTTCTTCCAAAGAAAGACAGTCCATTCAGAACGAGATTTCACTCTCGGGACTGTCTTTTGGTCTGCTTTCTCTGGGGCTGTTTTCACAGTGAGTGCATTGAAGGCAGAGGGCAGACAGCAGGTGAGCACTGCAAATGCATTTCACATCCCCAAGGCAAATCTCTGTTCACCTGTAGTTCTGCTTGTACTGCTTGAAGTTCAGCGCAATGTACTGGTTCAGAAGTGACTGATACAGCACTGGCCTTTTTCCCATGATGATGCCATGTGTGTTAGTGAGGGTTTCTCTTGCTGTGAAGAGACACCATGACCACAGCAACTCTCATAAAGAAGACATTTAATTGAGGCGGCTCGCTTACAGGTTCAGAGGTTCAGTCCATTATCATCATGACGGGAGCATGGTGGCATGCAGGCAGATGTGGTGCTAGAGGAATAGCTGAGAATCCTACATCTTGCAGGCAACAGGAATTCAACTGAGACACTGAGCAGCATCCTGAGCATAAGAAACCTAAAAGCCCGCTCCCACAGTGATGCACTTCCTTCAACAAGGTCACACCCCCTCCAACAAAGCCATGCCTCCTAATGGTGCCACTCCCTATGAGATTATGGGGGCCAGTTGCATTCAAACCACCATGCATGCCATGCATCGACATTAGAGATTCTAAAGAGATTCCTTTTTTTTCTTGGACGCTCGCACCATATACAATTTTTGCCTGAGATCACAGGACCAATACAGACTGACTCCGTAGGAGTGCTCCTATACTGCATTTTATTTATTTATTTTTTAAAATATTTATTTATTTATTTGTTTATTTATTATGTATACAATATTCTGT
>LOJH01015361.1:0-16095 GCA_001685095.1 Ellobius talpinus | reverse complement strand
ACACACACACACACACACACACACACACACACACACACACACACACAAACCTCATTGGAGAAGTAAGATAATTTTCTCACAGCAAAACTTTTCATTTGTCTTTCTATAATCAAGAGTGTAGAGTTACTTGGTTTATTCAGCCTGGACCCTAAATAATGTGAAGATGATTAAATAGTATCAGTCATGTCAAGAAGCCCTGGGGTTTTGTTGTCTGTGGTGTTCATTGCAATGCCAAGTGACAGATGGTGGTGGCATCCCAACATACAGAGTGCATTCAAGCTAGTATTTCAGGATTCAGTAGAATCTGCAGTTCCAGCCTGGGGCCCAGATCCACAAGCAACTCAAAGTTAAAGGCCACTGTATGAGCCTATCACCCTTTCAGAGACTCTGAGGTTCTGGGGTCTTGCCAATCTTGATTAGGTATTATAAAAAAAACAAAACAGGGTTTTTTTTTTAGTTAAAATTTACTGAAAATGTTAAACAGAAGACATATTAATAATTAGAATATTGCAACTATAAGTTAGTTGCATGAATATTCTAAATTAAAAATTTCTTAGAATTGCTCATCAGTCCATTTTGCGTTTGTGTGTGAGAGAGAGACAGAGAAAGAGATTATAGGTAACTCACTCATTCTATCTTCATGATATTCAGGGTTTATGAATATAGTAATTAAGCATATTACTTTTCTATTCAGAGAAGCACAAAAAATTGTAAACTTACACTGGATCTCAGCATCCTGTAAAAGTGGACAACATGAAGCAATGGAAAAGCAGGTGAATAATTCCATGATGGCTCAAATCTGCTTTGTTCTAAAATATTTATAATTTTAATTTTATTATGTTGTGGGTTTGCATACTTTTTCTGTATGAATGTTTGCATACCACTTGAATGCCTGACACCCTCTGAGGTAAGAAGAGGGTTTCAGATTCCCTAGAACTGGGGTTACAGATGGTGTGAGCTACCATGTGGGTTCTGGGAATCAAACTAGGGTCTTACAGAAGAACTTCTGATGAATGAGGCATTTCTTTCTCCCTGGAAAGATTTTCTTAAAAAGAAATATATCTCTGTTTTAATAGACTAAAAGTGAGTGAGAAATGAAATTTGGGAAGTAGGTAGTAGGAGTTGCCTTGAACTCCACACTCAGGAAAGCATTAATTTATGAAATGCAAATAGCAGTGTAATGAATATTAGGTTCATGTTATGATGATCCAGGTCTGTGATGTGCCCATAATGTCTTTAATTCCCGTTTTCCATTTCCGAAAACATGGTGTATCATATGCCTCCAGGGCTTGAGGTCAAAATCAACAGTATAAACATGGTTTTTCACTCTTATAGCTATATGCAAATGGTAGTGATTATTTGATTATTGTTGTATAGTTTGCTACTGCTGTTCTGCTTTCTGGTATTGTCTGGAATTGAATAGTCTTTTATTCTAAGACAGTTGAAAATATGAGAACTTTTGCATAAGAGTAACATTTAATACAACTTCATTAGAAAGACAAAATTAAAATATGCTTTCAAAGAATATATATATATATATTCTTATAAAACATATATGCATGCAGTTAAATCATGTATTCTATCCCTTCTAGCATTAATAATAGATTCTGCTGGTAGATTTATTCTGCAATTTAATTTGTTATAGTTTCTCATCTCCATTATGACCACAGTCAAACATTCAGTATCAGAACTATGATGTGACTAGTGAAGAGAAAATGTCTCCTATGAGATCTGTTCATAGACTCCATGATCATGTTCTAGCTCCATGTGCTAAGCAAGGTACTAATGACAGATAGTCACAATACATAACCACTGGAATTACTTCAGTTAATAGTAGCAATATATTTAACATCTTAAGAGTTTAAAAGAGATAATAAAGCGAACTTCTGCTATAGAGAAGATTATGTATTCTTTACTCAGGAACATCATCTTATCAAGTAAGAGCATGCAGAAGCTCTGCAACTGCCCCTAATGTAGACCAAGAACAATACTACAGAAAACACCTACTTTTAATTTAGCTCAAAGAAAAGGAAGAGTTACCTAATATTAAGTTTAAATGTTAGAATATAAGAAATGAGACTGGGCATTCATAATACTAAAATAGCTGCTTATTAAACAGCAATATGGGAAATAATTTGCTATGTGTTTGCATACTTTTAGATTTATGAGTCATTCCATCAGTGATACAATATTAATATTGTAATTTTTCCTAATTTTATTGTTAAAATTGGGGCTAAGGCAGGGTAAATAATTTGTCTTAAGTTAAAATTTTAGGAACGGAGAAGCAAGAACTTGAGTTCAGTTTGTTTTCTAGCATCTACAGAAAAATCAAAACTCAGGCACAGGTGATGCTCTCTTCCAAATAATTAAAATACCAAATTCCTGGAGGATCCTGCTAGGAAAGATCAATCTTGCTGCCAGCCAGTCACTGTTTGAAGTGAAGAGAACTTAAAATACAAAATACATTGGAAAATATCACAGCGCACACTGGTTCTTAGCATTCCAACAGCCCTTTACACCTTAGAACTCACCCGAATTATAGTACTGCAGTCGGGTTCCTTCCTTTCTACATATACTTCAATTAACAAGTCTCCAGCCTGGGACACCTAGGAAGGCAGATGTGAAGACAGCACATGTAATCATGTCACAAAATCACATACACAGCACTGAACAGAGCTAAAAAATGCTTGTCACCCATCTCAAAAGTGTTCAGCAATGAACTTATCTCAATTCTTCTGTTCACCATTATCAGGTACTTATTTCAAAGTGTGCTCTTCTCTCAGAGACAAACATATTTATTACACTGAATAAGTGGTATAAATAGCAACATCATTCACAGCCTGATTTTTTATGCCATGATCAAGGCCTTAGTAGCTTCAAATACTGAAGCAATGACTCTAGGATGGATGTAGGCTGCATTTGACAACAGGAGGTTAAGAGCCACAGAATATGTAAAGTTCTTAGTGCATATGGACATAATCTTAAAAGACAAAATAAGCCTTAGTAAGTTTTCACGCAGTTAACACATTCAAACATTGAAATGGGAAGGTTTGGTAATCAAAGCTGAGCTAAAATTATAAACAAAGAAGGTAATTTTGCGAGAAAAGTACAAGTAAATAATAGAATGAGGTGGACAAGCAAGATTTTATTATTTTTGCTGAAGCATCTAAGAATGCTTATGTGGGTCATTACATGCTCTAATAGATACGAAGAGTAAAGTTACAGGTAAAAAGGAAAAGTAAAAATCAGCACAGAATAGACCAAAAGAACTAAACATTGGCCAAAGATACAAATCAATACATAAAAATAATTTGCATTGGGCTGGAGAGATGGCTCAGCCGTTAAAGGCTAGGCTAACAACCAAAAAAAAAAGTAATTTGCATTGATCTGTCTTTTTTTTCAGAAGTCCATTGTATAACCACTGAAAACATCTGTCACCAATAATTTAAAAACATTCTGAGATGT
The DNA here is from genome assembly GCA_001685095.1 of Ellobius talpinus. Taxonomy (NCBI): domain Eukaryota; kingdom Metazoa; phylum Chordata; class Mammalia; order Rodentia; family Cricetidae; genus Ellobius; species Ellobius talpinus. The sequence continues at coordinate 12,630 of LOJH01015361.1, read as the reverse complement.
AATCATTCTGATGCTAAATTATCCTTGGCATAAAAGTCTAAAATCTGATGAGTAAGAAAGATTAAAGTGCACTGAGAGAAAAAGATTTAAATGCACTTTGAAGAAGCACTCTTAGTTATTTTGTCACTATGTTGCCTGAAAAAAGCTTATTTCCAAATTCTCTTTCTCAGTTTTGAGTTACATACAATTTCTAGGGAGAAAGATGCAGCTACCATGTTTGCTTTTTACTGTTTGTATAAACATCACAGCAAGAAGAAAACATCATAAAAATGAAAAAGGCACACACCACAGAATATAGAGTGAACCAATAAGTAGCTAAGTAGTTAAGTAATTAAGAAGCTAAGATTTAAAACGAAATGAAGACAGAAGCACTCAGCAAATACTCCAAAACGGGGCTTTAAATAGAGTGAAGCAAGACTCAAGCAGAAATAAACATTTTCCACATTATTCCTATCATCTTTCTCAATTTATTTTATATATAATTGATTTACTTATCGTAAATCCAAGGTGTTCAAGACTGTTTTCTTTGTTGCAAAATACAAACAGATCCTCACGCAACAGCAATACAGATTAGAAGACAAAGATTTCCTTTCAGGCTCACAGTCCTTCATTTCAGGACCGAATTACATTCATATCAAGTGATAAATATAAGCACTGAAAATAAGCCAGATTATTTTTAGTTTAATGTTACACCTAACTCCTCTAAAAGTTGGATTAATTACATCCAGTAAAAATGGTGGTAATCATTTGTTAAGTAATTAGTATCACAGTATTAGTTCTAGGGGAATCTAAGCATGCGCTCATCTGCTTCATGTAGAATGATAGCTGCAATGATTCCGTTAATTAGAAGCAGATATTTCAGGACTGAAGCAAACTTTGAGTCCGACTAATAAGCAGGAATTTGCCTCATTATCTTAGTGTAATTATGAACAGAGTACATTTGACCCATTTCTATTATTTACAGTGAAACCCTGAATCAATTATCATTCCTTGTTACCAGAAGATGATTAATGATCAACCTTAAGACGTTCCAGTGAATTCATCAAACAAGATAAAGCACCCTGGAAAAGCATGGTGCATCCTCAACACACAAATCCAATGCAATGTGACTTAGGAAAGTAAGACAGGATTTAGAAAAGCAGACTTAATACAAAAGTTAGTATGCATTACACAGGTCACCTTAGAAACGGTCTCATTAATACAATCATCTGAGAGCATGCAGAACAGAAGCATATAGGAAATCATTTATATTTTCCTAATCATAAGGGATAAAATCATTATGCAATGGGATTTTGCAATTTAGTCTAGGCTTTAAATGCTTCCTTTGAAATCCACTGCCATAGGTAATGGTGTTTTGTTTTTATTAAATAATAACTAGTGCTTCCTCAATATTTAAGGTTATATTAACACTTTCTGCATGTATGCATTGGGTTTCAGAGCAGCCCCAGTCTTTCACCAGTCTCTTTTACTTTACATCTCATAGTAACTTGAACACACACAACAAATGTATTTATGAACATTTGGTTTTTAAGTCTTTAGAGACTAACTCTTACTACTCACTTGAGTGTCTTTCCACTTGGTTATAAAGCTATTTTCTATGTCCATTTGTTTGACTTGGTCTTCTTTAACCTGTTTAAAATATAATTTGGGATATTCTAATAATGGAAAGTACACAGAGCGAAGGTGCTCTTTCTCACCTAGCTCCTCAGGAATTTAAGTAACGACCAACTGTAAAGAGACCAGGATGTTATCATTATCATCACCTTGATCACATGGGCCCCACAATTTGGGCAACACAAAGCCAACTGAGCCTCATAGGGCTCAGAACATGCTCCGACATTGGCCCATCAGACTGCACAGTTTACCCATGGACAACCATAGAGATTTACAAGTACAGGTTCCCATGGAAAATGTCTGAAATTGCTTGCAGGTGAGAAACAAGACTCATCACTCAAACATAAAAATTCCTTAAGGGCTTATTAAACTTTCAGTAAAACCTTAAGTTCAACAACACTAGGAAGGTAACCATTTAGCTTTATTAACATAATAAAGAGAGCATGTAAAGCCACATTTATTTTATCTCAGCATCAGATCATTTCAAAGAAGCTGCTGTTGATCAAAAAACAAAAACACTTGACAAACAGGAGGAAATGAGAAAGAGACCAAAGCACAATGAAAAGGCAGTTCTGGTACGAACTCTCTGAGATATTAAAGTACAAACTGTTATATTACTAAAATCTTACATTTTCCTATGATAAGGAATACTGTCCCACTCCAGGGCATACCCAAAGGACACTTCATCCTATCACAAGGACACTTGCACAACTATGTTCATAGCAGCTTTATTCAAAATAGTCAGAAACTGGAAACAACCTAGATATCCCTCAACAGAAGACTGGATAAAGAAAATATGATACATTTACCCAATAGAGTATTACTTAGCTGTTAAAAAATGACATCATGAGACTGGCAGGCAAATGAATGGAGTACAAACATGGTATGTACTTACTTATACATGGATATTAGCTATAAAGTAAAGTACAATCATGCTACAATCCATACACCCAGGGAGGTTAAGTAACAAGGAGGGCTCAAAGAGGAATGCATGAATCTTGCTGTGAAAGGGAAATAGAACCGATATTATGGGTGGACTAGGGGCCGGTGGAGATGGGAACAGAAGAGATCAGGTATCAGAGGAGAGAGGGAGAGGCAGTGCAACTAAGGGGCTTTTTTGGGGGACCAAGTAGAAACCTAGTAAAATGGAAACTTCCTGGAATCTATGAGGGTGACTGAAGGGCTAGAAACCAGAAGCTGGAAAGTCCAAACATCTGGGATAGAACCCAACACAACTGGTGGGGGAAAAATAAGAAAGTCAATGAAATGATTCCTAATGATATTCTGCTATATTTGTAGACTGGAACCTTGCAAAATCATCATTAGAAAGGCTTTATCCAGTAACTGATGGGGCAGATGGAGAGAACCACACTTAAACATTAGACAGAACTTGATGAGGGGCATCCTGCAGAAGAGGGAGAGGAAGAATTATAGGAGCCAGAGGGGTCAAGGACACCACAAGAATATGGCTCACAGAATCAACTATCCAGGGCTAATAGAGCCTCACAAAGACTGAAGGTACAATCAGGGAGCCTGTATGGGTCTACCCTAGGTCCTCTGCATATATGTTAAGGTTGTGTAAATTGTTCTTGCAGGACTCCCAATAGTGGGAATGAGGATGACTCTGATGCTTTTGCCTCCACTTGGGACCCTTTTTGTCTTACTGGGTTGCCGCACTCAGCACTGATATGAGGGTATGTGCCTAGTCTTATTATAACTTGTTATTCCATGTTTGGTTGATATCCATGGGAGGCCTGCTTTTTTTCTGAGAAAGTGGAGCAGTGAGAGGAAGGACTGCAAGGTGAAGAGGAAGGGAAAACTGTGGTTGGAATGTAAAATGTGAGAGAAGAATAAATAAATTAAATAATAATAGTAAAAATTCTCAAGATTATTAAATGGTCGCATTGACTCATCTGGTTTCATCTGGAACATCTGTACCCACAGAATAGGAGAAAGTATCATTTGAGCAAGCTCTGAAAGACTCTACACAATAGAGGGGATATGAGAGTTATATTATACACATTGAAAAGGACTTTTCCCAGAATTACTAAAGCCTGGCCTTATTTCACATATTTTATCTTCCTTAAACAATAAAAACATTCCTATTCTAATAGCTTACTAAATAACAAAAATGCTCACTTCAGAGACCCGGCAACTGAAAAGTGAACTAAATACAAGTGAGGACTCAGTATACAAGCCGTAAGATAATGCTTCATAATTCTCTTCCAATTGGAGTAGAGTTTAAAAAACACTCAGAGTGATTTCAATAGCAACATTTTAATAGGCTTTTGTTGATCACTGAATTTGTTAAACTCCTAACTTCACACCTCACAGTAGACACACTTAATGCATATACACAGTGAGGAGAAAACATACACAGGCCCTGTAAATAGTAGGCTGTCCAACAGACAACAGATGGTGAAAATATTTAAAAGCTGCTACATTTTAAATAAATGGTTACTGTTTTAAATCCAATTATATCTAAGACCTTCAAAGCAAACTATACTTCATGGTCTCTATTTTTAAATATTCACAAGATCTGAATAACATCCTACAAAAAGGAACGTGTTCTGCAAGCCGTGATGCCTAATCCATTGTAATGAGCAGAGGACTTAGAATTCTTACCTCAAATATTTCAACGTAATTATTAATTAGATCTTCAATTACATTGACTTCTTCGCTAGTTTGTCCCTTAGTTTGAAATAAGCATGATGAAAAGACCAACGCCAAGTTATGGGAATTCATGTGATTGATTTCTGAGCATTTCTGAACCCTGTTATGGGAAAGTATATCTCATTATAACATACTTGTATTCAAGCATTTCATCGAAATACAAGGTAAAATCCTCAGCTATCATTTTAAAACACACACACACACACACTATATGAAGCTCTTCAAAATAAAAGGTTCAGTGGGGATTTAAAGACACTTACAGTCTACTTAAAAACAGAAGCAAAATTACTGTTAAAAGGAGTCTTTAAATTGCCACTTTTTTTCACCCCCCAAGTGCTCAGAGACTGACTATAGATAAACAGTGTCAACCAAAGAACTGCCCATGCCCAGAGAACAAAAATGAGTAAAGCCCTGGCTAGAAATGCTGTATGTAGTTACAACCAAACCTGGAAGAAGCATGGGCAAGAAGTCAAGATAATATAGGCTCCACAGGGACTTGCTGGATTTATAATGAGGGATGTCAGTTCACAAGCAAAGGCTACACTTGCCACAAAATGCACCGTTGGTCAGGTACATACACGCTTTAGCTTCTTACCAGAGCTAAAGAAACTGTTCCCTGGTTGTCATTCATCATTAACCAGTGAATCCCATCAGAGGGGTTGCTATGTTAAACTAGACTTGATGAGACAACTACTTTCTCTTTAACAGAATAAAATCCAAATGGTTCTTTATGACTTCTCAAGTCCTTTTCCAACAGGTGTTCATCCAGTTCAAAACAGGATATCATTGCATCTCCACAAGCAAATGCATAATTAAAAAATACAGCCATCGTTATCTTAGAAAACTACCAAGAATGTCTTTTCTTATTATTTATTAATGTGCCCACACAGAGCTGAAGAAGCATTCAATCTCCAGGAACTGGAAATACATATGATTTTGATCTACCATACGCGTGCTGGTAATGGAAGCTGAGTCCCCTGAATGATCAGTAAGTGATCTTAATTGCTGAGATAACTCTTCAGCACCCCCTCCCAAGCCTTTCTAAAATAAATAGAATAAAATAAAAGAGATATTGAAAAGTAAATTAACTCTTCTAAACAGTATTGCAAAGAGCACTATAAATATTCACTGATATAAGTTAACAGTGCTTCACAAAGCAATCACCTCCACAAGGGAGAATTCCAAGGATAAGAATGTCGAGGAGAAATACAAGTGCCTGGTTCATGACCTTATTGAGTTTTCACTAATTGAATATAGAGCAGCTACATGACTCTTGACTTAATTACTTTGGAAACACACACACACACACACACACACACACACACACATACCAAGAAAGAGCAAAAGAGCAAACTATTCCTGACTGAGTGAGGTGTTCACATATATATATATATATATACTCTAGTAGATGCATGCAAAAATGAGTAAACATGGTAGTAATATATATGATAATGTCAGAAATCCATAATGAAAAGCAAAAATTGCATAGTAGTGATTGGATAAAGAACCTGCAGTCATCATAGATGATTTACAAGGTGAAAAGGAACTGGAATTTAATAATGGAAGAGTAACAGTTGCAAGCGCTAGTCCAGAGCACTTCTGCACTTTTATCACATGAAACCGTAAACATCTAGGAAACTGATCTCTGTGTCTATGTGTGTGCCTCGGATCTCAGATTCTCAGTAGGAGACTCTTGCTTTAATCACTCTGTAGTGCATAATGAATACATGGTGAATGGAACTAAGTGGCCGCTACTGATGGCAGAACTGAGCTGTTTCCAAAGCAGCTACACTTAGATAAAGAATTAGAATCTTTATCAATCTGACTACATCCAAGGGGGCTCCCACTTTTGATGACCTCACCCAATTCCTGAATTTCTTCAGCCTCTTTCGGTAATATCATCCCTCTAGGAACCTCTTTAGCTGTCAATATACTTATTTTCTCTGATTACTTTAATTTCTGGGATAACTGTGTACACTGCACATTTTTCCTTTATTTCTTGGTATTGTGATGCTGTTCCCCATTATTTCATAACCAGTTTTCTCAAAGTCTTACTCTGACCTTCTCATCAGAACGCAAGGAAATGTTTCCTTATTAGGCATTCCTGTCTCTTTGCAAGTATTCCCTTTACAGGAGATACTATGCTAGACCAGATTATATCAGTCATTTCTTATAAAATCAAACCACTACCATGGCTTACAAAGCATCCATGACCTCCTGCCTGTTGGTTTCCCAGCTACCCGGACTCCACAAGGTTCCTGTGTCTGTCTCCTCCTGGAGGAGGCTACATGGCATCTCGCTGACTCTGCCTTCTTTCTCTCATCATTCAGTTTAGTGTTTCTGCCTAGCTTTATTCCGCTAAACCACTGGCTGAAACAGCTTTATTTGTTGACCAATTAAAACAACACATTATCTTCTCCAACTTCATACTCGGAAAAGTTTCAAAGGTCCTGCTCATTTACAGCATGTCGGGGCAGGGTGGGGAGTATGCATCCAACTAACCATTTCTTACTGATTTAAGAATATCGCCATCATACTCAACTGTAATTATACCTTAATTACAAAAACATAGGGTAAAGTAACGGTTTTTAAGATTTGGAAGTCTTCATGTAGGATATGAAAGCTCAGCTACACAACTTTAAGTTTCAAAGGCAACGACATATTGACACTCATTGCCCTAAAATGCTCAGAAGTTTCAGGAGTCCACTAACCTGTAAAGGTGTTCAATTATAGCTGCCAGCGTCGCTCTGTTGACCCCTGGAAGAGTTCGTATGAATGCTCTGTATTTTTCAGTTCTTTCTTGTTCATCTTGTGTATCTAGGGAGAACAATCTTTACATTTAAACTAGTCATATCTACCAAAAATTTACCTCCTAATATTATTTTTAAATAATAATTATGAGTATATAAATGATACAATCAGGTTTCAAGAGTAAACATTCAAACTTTTAACACAATTGTCTGTAATTCTAACAAAAAAGTAACTACGCATCACACAGTCATACATTATAGTTTTTATAATGTCCAATTTAAAATTAAACACTTTCAAAATGGGAGGGAAAGAGGATTTTTCCTTTTATACAGCCTATTTTTATGGACTTTTACATCTTAACAGGAGTACAGTTAACAAATTATTCAAAGTTCATTATACATTGAAAAGCTAAGTCAAAGGTATATTGTATCTGACTTTAGAGGGATTTCATCAGTTGCATTTGAAAATGGTATTTTTGACCACTTTTTTCTTATGAAACCCTAAATATCTTTCCAAAGCTACAAGACATCGCAGAACTATGAACTCCACTATTTGTTTGATCTTCATAAGGTGCCTGTTACCAGCCAGGCAGCCTTCNAAGTGACAATGAGGAAGAGGTGATGTTCAGGTCTTAATACCACAATTCAGATATCAGAGACAGGCCTTGTGCGTTTGTCATGAAAAGAAATTAACTGGTCCATCAAAAGACAAATGAGAAAGGATTGCCCTCTCTCCTCTTAACTGTAGAAGACAAATCTCTGAAGTAACTGAGAACTGGGAACTTTTCCCATTGTAGAATTCAGGTGGATTATATTGGCAGTTCAATTCAAACTAGTATTAGCTGACATGGGAAGTACCAACCACTCTTCAGAGCAACAACTGCTGACTTTGCGACTACTTTCCTGGTACAATCCCCAGTGACCTTTGGAAGCAAGGTGTTTCCATTTCCTGCTTAGGCCTACCTAGCTATTATGTAAGAGCCAGGGACATTCCAAAGATCCTTTAAATGTCTACAGTCATTTGAAATGTTCTGTAAGATTCTGGAGGGAGACAAGAACTGTGACACATTTCTCAAGTACATTCCTACTCAAAATCACAAGTGTTGTCTCTTGTGCTCATTTAAGTCACACATGAGATCTATCAAAGGAAATGCGGTGCCCAGAGATGACTCCAGAAAAGCAAGAAGGGAAAATATCCAAATCACCCAATAAATTTAGAATTATTTGCTATCCCAGGATAATCCAAACATTCCCCCACATGTCATCTAGTTTATGGCTTTAGAAGCAATCACATTTATTCAATAAAATCTAATTAACATCATAACACTTAGATCAAGCAATAATTCTACTAGAAGGCATTTCATGCACTTTATAAAGATAAACAGATATTTACAAAAAAAGCAATTAGAAGACAAAATTTGGGAAAGATTCCAGGTCATATAAAAAATATGGTGATGGGACAGGGAAAATGTCCTTGTGGGTAGAATGCCAGCTGTGCAAGCATGAATACCTGAGTTTAGATTGTCAGCACTCATGTACAATAGCCAGGCACGGTATGTGTTCCCGTAATTCTAGCATGGGCAGCCAGAGACACAAGATTGATTGGGCTTTCTAGGTAGCCAATACTGTCAATTAGAAAGCTTCAAGTTCAGCGAGAGTCAAAACAATAAGGTGAGAAGTGATTGGGAAAGTGACCTGACATCAACTTATGGTACGCATACCTCCCCACACACATGTGCATACATCACACATAAACATACACACACACACACACACACACACACACACACACAGGACATGGGTATACAGCAAACAGTTTAGCTCAGAATTGGGGTAATTTACTAAATAAAGTCACACACACATAAACACACACAAAAAAAATACAAAAAACAAAATATATGGAGCCCATTTTGTGTTGACCATCTACTCCTGGGAATGCACCCTGCCCTGGAGTTGCTTGATGTAGCCAATGATACTCTATTGGAAAAAGTCAATTTTCCTGTCCCATTCCCAAAAGGTACCAATTACAAACAGTTCTTGGTTAGGGGTGGGACCTTATGTGTACAACCCTATCTCAGTGCTGGGAATTTGGTTTGAACCTGTGCAAGTCTTTCATGCATGCTATCACAGTGCACAATTCTGTTGTTGATGTTCTCACTGAGACAGAGAAAGAGCTAAAGAGAGAATACATGAAGTTGGGTGGGTGGGGATGTAGAGAGGATCTGGGAGGAGGTGAGAGAAAAGAATATGATCAAAATACATTGTGTATATCATTCAATTATGAACACAATCTTGGGACTGCAATTCTTGGGGCAGTACCTAAGTCCAAGTTGACTATTGTGCCAGTTCCTGCTGATTATGTGGTAACATAATATAGAAACTTTAGATGACCCTGATACTGAAATCAAAGTACAATCCACATTGAATGGGTGATACAATTTTGTACCATAGTCTCCACTATACTGAATATGTAAAATGCAGCATTTTAACTTAACAATTATGGGGCAATAGATTGATTGTATAAGTAAATAAAAACAAGAAAATTTTAAAAATTAACTATAAAGAATAATTCAAAAAATTTAACAGTGTTCTTAGAATATTCATGTATTTTATAAATAATTGGTATGCTAATACAAGAATTCTTTGTGGCTTTTTATTGTTGTTGTTTGCTTGTTATTCCAGATAGGGTTTCTCTGCGTAGCCGTAGCATTTCTGAAACTGTATTTGTAGACTAGCCTCAGACTCACAGAGTACTACATCCAGAGTACTGGGATATACTTATATTTCTTATAAGTATGGAATAAAACCTATAAAACAGAAAAAGGTAAAACTATTAAAATGTTCTTATTGTTGTACTGTTCACCAAAGGAGACAATTTAATTAACGTGTGCAAAACAATTTTTAGTAAAAGTAACATGACCTAATAAAGAATTTACTAACCATTGGTCTATTAATAGATTCATCCCTTAAGTTTCTATATGATACAACATAACTTTACCTTATTATGTGGAACCCGTAGAAAATGAACAAAAACATTGTCAGTTATACCAACAATAGATAGGGTAAATGACATGAGAATCAAACGCTGCTTAGTAGTTTTTAGATGACTGAAGACTTAAAAGAAAGCCCTAATTATTAAATTAGAAGGTAGGCATAATGTCCTGACCCAAGGGCATTACCTAATGCAGAGACCCAGTACGGATAGAGCTCCTTCGTGAGAAGTGCATCATCAATGTCAGACAGAAAATTCTTCAGCACGCTCGTCACATCTTCAAGTTGATGTTTTCCAGCTCGCAACTTAACACTCCTTGCATCCTTTTTGAAACTTTCCAGGAGTTCACTAATGTGCGAAGAATCACCATTCTTTTGATAAATGTTCTTGCATCCTAACCCTGTGATAAACATGTAGAAAGTTATGAGAAGTAACTTAACACATAACCTATTTTAATATATTAGGAAAAAACAGATTCTTCCGTGGAGATCATGAACAAAATAAGTTATCAGTCATGAAGTTAAAAACCTTGCACCCCTCAATTTTAAATTGAAACCCAGTGAATAAACCCCCTGATCCTCAGCCTCAGCAAACCTTCCCAGGTCTCTCTCAGGTTCTCCATATTATCATTTTTGAAGGCACTTTGCCTCAAGAGGAATTTTCTGTCAGAAAACAAGCTTGCCTACAATTGGACAGAACAGTATAAAATTTTGTAGAACGTTTCTCATATTCTCAACACTTATTTGTCTATTATAGTTGTTGTGTCTACCTATACCTTTGCCCAATGTTCCCAACTCACTGTTTCATCAGGCACCCCATAAAAGTCAAGGCAGTGATTAGTGACAGAACAGGGGCAAAAAATGATGGTGGTGGTGATACAAACACACAAATCTTTTGCTTCCTCCCCAGATCTTTCTCCTTGTGAAGCCAAGCTAAATTCACTATCGTTTTTCTATGTGCCCTGATTTCTGTAGTCACTCCAGGCAATCTTCTGGAGCACTGTCATTATGCATATCAATGGTATGATCTAGATGTCCTTCAGTTTCTGGATAATGACAACCACTTGCAGCATTTGACAGGCCCTCAGGATCTGCTGCCAACATTCTGTTAATCTTATGGCTTTTTGTGGTATCATGATCTTATGCCTATTTTCTCTCCTTCTAGGACAATTTCCCCAGTGTTCTATCTATTTCGCTCTTCAAGTCTTAATTCTATTCTCTTTTTACTACATTAGAAAAGTCCCTGCATGAATCTATCCATCTTTATCATCCCACGTATAGCATACCTGTCTTTACCTGGATTTTATGTCTTACATTTCATTCACCACACATATAAATGCCATCATATATACAGAGACAGACACATATACCACTTATAACCTTATAGGAAATGATAAAACCCTAAAGAAATTGATTTTCTGCCCCTTTCATCAGCTTCCTTCCAATCATATTTTAAAATCCATCTCCTCAATTTCAACAGACGGCTTTACTTTTCCTTACCTTATACAACATCAGAATCTTTGTAACTCATTTCATTTAAAATATGTCAAAAATCACTCTTCCTTCTGTTCATATGCTATTATCTGTGTCTTAGGTTCCTCATTACATTATAAAGCTCCCTGGCCCTGTTCTTATGTAGGCCCAAATTTGCCCAATTTTAATTATAAAACTTATACAATTTTATAATTAAAAATCTACCAGAGCTGGACTAACCTCATGCCTCTTGCATGAGTCCTATCTTTGCATGCTACACTCTGGGCACATTGAAATATACACACATTTTCCTAAACAGACAACCATAAAGTTATCTATTATATGCTCTATGCTGGAAGAAACTGCCATGCACACTGTAGAACAATGAGCCTCTATATCACAGAATCTTATACCCCGAGATATAACTATATGCCCATGGGCTTGTGTTTAAGCTATAAATCTGTGAGCCCCTAAAAGTCAAGGAGCCAAATATTAAGTCCTGCTTTTTTCTTTTAACTGGCAGGAACAGTACTTTGGAAAACTCAAAAGGCACTTGGCAAACAGCTACTTACTATAAAAATAAGTAAATTCTAGGAAGTAATTTTAACTATGTGCCTGAGAGACAACATCCATTTCTAATGGTATTTCTAAAACCCAGTAATTAAACAACTTTAACAGCTTCTGGCTCCGAAGCTTGAAACCTTGAATTTGATCCCAAGGACCCACAGGCAGAAGAGAAGTGAATCTCACAAATTGTCTTCTGACCTACATACACATGCTGTAGCATCAACACACACACACACAGACAATATTGTTTAAAAGTACTGAATATAATTATTCATATAATTATATAATCAAAAATATATAAATTGAAATAACTTTCTCCAATATTTAATTACTATACTTGATTTAAAGATTAAATCCATAATACATTTTGAACTCAGTAAAGTTCAAAATATTAACATGAGAACACAGAAAACTAGCCTTTACATTTGAAACCAAAGGCTAAGACATTCAAAATAATTGCTACTGTAGAGACTCTTAGGCACACACTTGCATACTGTGAGCTCTGTGCTGATGGAGGAGTGTCATCTGTCTTATGTGTTACTTTCATTGGTTAATAAAGAAA
>LOJH01015357.1:12646-23494 GCA_001685095.1 Ellobius talpinus | reverse complement strand
CTCTGTCCTGACCAACCTCTGCAGACCTCACACGTGAGAGCCTGCCCGGAGCACCCCCCTCCCCGCCCCCAGGGGTATGAGCGGAATGGCTCGTTTGTCATGCCCTGCTGCTCTAAATTCAGTGATGGGAATCGGCAAGGGTTCTTCAGCTGGTACCACCCCTGATTTAGGAAAAAGGAACACCAGGGCACAAGTCCCAGACCACCTAAGCAGGTAGGCAGGGGTCGACTGCCGTTCCGCAGAGAATCGAGACAAAGTGAATGTTTGGACATGGGGGCAGTGTGGTAGTCACCAAGCGTCATGGTATCATTGCGATCTGCAGAATCCAGAGTTCCCACAAAGTGTGTTCCTGAGGAGTTAAAGCAGTCTGCAGCACCGAAGAGAGAGATGTGGGAGAGAGACGGGCAGTAGTTGTTATTGACTCAGAGCAATTTGCAGGCAGCAAGATAGGAGAATCTAGTAAGACAATGAGTGGGTGAAGCCACAAAGGGTGGTTGTGAGTTTGACCCAGGAGGGACATACAACCAGCATTCTTCAAAGCGGTCAGGCAAGGCATTGGTCAGTAGCGGATAGGCAGAGGTTAAGGTTTGAAACAAAAGATATGAAAGGGAGGTGGGATCAGTAACATCAAAAAGAGGTGATATTGGTGATGTAAGGATCATTGAGGAGCTCTGAACCACTTCTGCTGTGTCTATACCTAGGCATGGAGAGTGGCTTGTATACCTTCTGTATTCTGAACGTGCCTGATGGGCAGCTGTAATAAGTGCTATAGTAAAGTTTACCAGTGACTCCTGTCTCCCATCTGGAGTGCCATGGGTCTTATAAACATCCCCCATTATGCATAAAAGACAAGACCCTCAGAACTTGGTTACCCTCAGTGCTTTCCACCTTCAGAACTTTTGTTTACATCACACTTTCTTATACCTTCCAAACTTACCTAAGCGTTCACATCCTCAGACAACACCGTTTAGACCTTCACTCTCCTGGACTCTTAAACAGCAGAAATTATCCTACAGGAATAGAGAAAACAGGCATAGGTAGTAAGCCCCAGTGAAGGGGCATGGATGAAGGATGATTCAGGTAACTGAATCAGCCTTTGTCAGCCTGAATAGAGATTTCCTGACCTTATTAGGACAGGCTGTTGGAGAAGAGGGTCTCTTGGACAATAAACATCCCTATAGAAGAGCTTATGCCAGACAGGTATAGGTAAGAAGAAATAGAGAAGAAAGCAAGTTTAGATATCAGAGGACGTTGGATTACTTGTTGTGCAGTGGAAGAAGTGCTTGCTTATCACTGAAAATTGAAAATGCAAATTTTAGCCATTTGTACTGTACTGAGGCTGAAGTGAGACTTTAATAACATTAGAGTCTGTGGAGGAAGAGGAGAGGGGTCACAGAGTCAACTCCACTGGAGGGAGTTTCTGTAAGCTCCAAGTGGGAGCTGAGAGACAGGGGACAAGGTCGCAGAGGCCCAAAAGTGCTTAAAAAAAAGCTGTGGGAGCTTAGCAGGCAGCTCCTAGGGGGAGGAGGCTAGAAAACAGGGAGGGTTCCTATAGACAGAGGCTGCTTGTTTGTTTCCTGGCTGCCCAGACCTGAAATAATCACCAGAAACTGTGTTATTACAACACTGCTTGGCCTGTTAGCTCACACTTCTTATTGGCTAGCTCTTATATCTTAAATTACCCATTTCTATTAATCTGTGTATCACCACATGGTGCCGGTGTCCAGCATCTGTCTCCTACATCTCCTATGGCAGCTACATGGCTTCTCCTCGACTCTGCCTACTCTCTCCTCTATCTGCTTGCAGTTCCTACCTTGCCCTATTCTGCTCTGTAATGGGCCCAAAGCAGCTTCTTTATTAAGCAATGGTACTCACAGCAGACAGGGGAATCCCACATCTGGTTCCAATAGAGGAAGAGGAGCAAGTGAGTATTTTTAATAAAGTAAATATCTTAATAGAGAGTTGGCCCTGTGGTGCAACCCTGAAGAAGTTTCTCCAGGAGCCAGAAAGAGGACATTTACTAAGTAGATGAGGAGAGATGAATGCTTAGAGCAGATGGAGAAAGAATTTGGAACCAAACATGATGGGTAGCAGAAACAAACCATCTGTACACATCTTAAGAGTCAAATCAGCAACTTGAGTCCTTCTGAAATGTTAAGACATGGGTACTACAGGGTGAAGGGGAATGGCTGCTGGGTTGGTCAGCCAGAAACCCCGAAACAAATGATAGGTTCCGGTGGTTTTATAAATATCATGGAAGGTGAGGTGGTAAGATTGGGTAACGTATCGGATACCCAGTTGGTTTTCGTAGAGCAAGGTCTTACACGTGATAGTGGAGTCCTCTGCTTTAATTTTGTGTACTCAGCCCATACTGGGTGGGTAGCCTGTTGCTGAGGAAGGAGAGGGAAACTAGAGAGGCTGGAGAGAAAGAGAAGGGACTACTAGTTGAGACTGGTAAAAAGGAGGGTTCCTAGTGTGACAGAAAGTAGAAGAGGAATTATCTGGTTTGGGTTTCATAACTAGGAGTTGTTTCCTCCTTGATTGGTTTGTCCCAGAAAATAGCATCATACCATGTGGCTCCTTTAAGGTTACTTAAGTATAGACTTTTAACTGTCAACCCAGTGTTACAGATTTTTCAGACTTGTAACCTTACCCAATGTGCTTACAGATCTTGAGGTAAGATAAATACCCTCGCAAAAGTTTTAGAGAACAAAACCAGAAGTGTTGTAGGAGGCTGCTTGTTCGTCCCGGCCGCCCAGAACTGAAATAACAACACAGAAACTGTATTAATTAAATCACCGCTTAGCCTATTAGCTTATACATATTTCTTGTTTGTTCTTATCTCTTAAATTAACCCATTTCTACTATCTTGTATTTTACCATGAGGCTCGTGGCCTGCCGGCAAGGTTCTGACTGGCAGCTCGCAGCTTTCCCTTCCGGCGGCTACATGGCCTCTCTCTGACTCTGTCTTCTTTCTCCCAGCATTCAGTTTAGTTTTCCCTGCCTAGCTCTGCTGTACCCTATCACAGGCCAATGCAGATTCTTTATTCATTAACCAATAAAAGCAACACATACACAGAAGGACTTCCCACATCACAGAAGCATATGAGATGGGTAACAATAGTCCCCAGTGGGAATAATCTGTCCCTTTATTTTATTTTGCTCTCTTTTCTGTCACATAGTAGGTGGCTTGCCTGATATGGGACAGAGAATTTTGGAGGAAATCTTTTAAACAAGCGTGCTTGGGGGTCTAGAGGAGGGAAAGCCATACCCCAACTCCAGAGCCAGCTTTTAATTGAGGTAGAACAGCATAAAATAGTGGTCCAGTGCCACTCACACCTAAAGGACTCCTGAATTCCTGTACAACTGAATCAAGTATGCTAGCAAAGAAGGCATAAGATAGGAATTTTTGATCCCTAGACACTGACAGAGGACTCTGCAGGAAAGAGCTGAGAGCTGCACCAGCCAGGAAGGATTGTGTGCTAGGTAATGTACATACTACAGCTGGCCTACTCCTTTTCTTTCTCCCCCTACTAGATATCGCTTCCAACTCCCACTTTGTAACATTCTTATAGATCCATCAGTGGTTCCTTAGAAGACAGGACATTTACATGCAGATGTAATTACAGAAAAAGAGAAACTGGGCTTGAAGTGGAGAAAGAGAAAGCTTGAATATTGGGAAAAGGGAATCTCTCTCCATTTCCCTGATCACTCGCAGTAATGAGAAGTGGGTGATGTTTGGCTATAGAAAGGTTTTGGGTGTCCCATACCTGAGAGGTTGATAAGGGAAGAAGTGTGTCAGATTGTGGGGTTTGGAGAAGAGGGGAACATCTGGTAAGCCTGGGGTCAAGTGGATGGGGGAACAGAAGAAATAGAGGCTTCCACTTTGGCTAGGAGGATTAGGGATGGATCAGGTTGGTATCACTAGGAAGGAACTAGAGGTGGGGCCCCAGAACTCCATCAGGGCTGAAGAAGCAGGCCTGATGTCCAGTAGGAAGGAGATGAATCGCCCTGACACTGTGATAACTACCTGAGGCTCCTGTCAGAGATGGAGGTGCCCGGGCCCCCTCAGTCATCCATGGACCGTTCAAGGAAGTTGGATGTAGGGTGATCTAGGCTTGATGTCCTCATGCCACGAGGGACATGGGGACAATCAACACCCCAGTATCCTCCTTGATGACACTTTGGACATGATCCAAGTGGTTTATGAGGGTTTGGACAAGCCTGGGCCCAATGACACTTCTGACAACATTTGTAACAAGAACTTGGAGGTCCTTGGCCTTTGGGAGGGCAGAGATCCTTAGGTTTTGCTCTGGATGGTTGAAAGGCCTTAGCCATCACCAGGCATTTTTGTTTTGGGTTTTTCATACCTCCCATGGTACACCTTAAGGGGCATAGTTATGACTTCTGCCTGTGGAGTCAGGGGTCCTTTAGCTGGTTTGGGCTGGGTCTCATAGTGGAGCAGGAGTGAGTAGTGGAAGGACTAGGGGCCGCTAGTGTACTGAAGGTGGGCACCAGTGAACCAACTTGAATGAAAGGGAAGTTGCAGGGGCCAGAGGAGCTGTGGGTTTTGTTTGCTTGGGGGAAGGTTGATTAGCTGGGTCAGAAGTAGTGGAAGGATCTTCTTGTTCAGTCTTCATAGCTAGAAGGAGTTGAGCAGGAGAACATGAGGTACAGAGAGAAGGTGGAGCAGAGCAGAGAGAAAACTTGGACGTAGAAAAACCTCTTCCCATTCCCGATTGCTTATAGTATTTGTAAAGGTCCTGAATAATATTGGGACCTAGGGTGCCATTAAGCAGACATTTGGATTGATTATCTAAGGGATATTTAGGCCAAATTTTATTGCAAAAACAAATAAGTTTAGGGCCTTTGAGTATGGGTGTCAGGTGGAGAGGTTGGAGATTTCTTAAAGGCATCCCAAGGGGGAATGAGAAGGGATGGATGGCACCTTTCCTGTGGATAAGAAAGGTCACTGCAGCCTGTAGTCATGGACATCCACAGGACTCAGATGTGGAGGCCCAAAAATGTGAGCCTATTTCCACCTTGTCTGATGGTCAGAGAGTTTGGAGGTTGCTTAAAATGGTTGACAATAACCAGGGCTACCCATCCTGACCCAGGATGTGGTTACTTGGTTGTTTTGACATTAAGATGGCACATAAGGAAAAGATCCACTCCACCCTGACAGATGGTCAGGATATGCAAGCACACTTCTGCTCCTTCCTTTGGAATTATGGGCTTACCTGGGGAGTGGCTGCTTTCAGGATACTTGGTCTAGTGTGGCTTCACTGCACAAACAACAGAATGCTAATGACTTGATGTCTCAAAGTGTTGAAGCAATTCACTGTGTTGTCCTTTGTATCATGTTAAAGAAGCCTTTTGTTGCCTTCTCCCCCCCTTTTGTATTGGGTATAAAAGTGTATGGAAAATTAAACGTGGGCAATTTTAGTATTCACTGGAACACCTTCCTGATACTATCTTATGTTTTCTGTTTTATTATTTTACTCATGTCTTCATATTCTTCACTGATTTCCCTGATCCCCAGGCCCTTACCCTGGAAAGAGGTGTTTTGTTGAGGTTGGTCCCTGACACTAAGGGAGGACCAAAGGAGGACCAAGCTAGGGGAGGCTTCCCCAGCAAAAGTGTTACAGTCCTGCTCTGTTCCCTCCACTTCTGACTTCTCTAGCAAAGCTGTAACAACTTGGGGCTGCTAGGAGAAGGCTCCCCCAGCAAAAGTCCAGTTCTGCTCACGTGAAAGGAGGTCTTCACCCAAACCTCTAAGAGATTTACTGGGAGGGAAGAATCCAGGAGAGTGGCTGTCTCAATCAGAGTGGAAGAAGAGCCATCAACTGAACAGGCTCAGGGTTTATATAGGGCTTCTTAGGGGCAGAGTTTTCCCAGGGAGAAGAGGGATTGCTAAATTTTTCCCTGCTCAGCTTTTTGGCTCTAGTTTGGGGGCCAGGTAATACTCCTTTCACTGACTCTGATTCTGGTGACAAAGTGTGTTTCTTTGGCACTGGTTTCAGAGTCAAGGTGCATTTCTTTGGGTCTGGGTTCAGGCCTAAAGCATTTCTTTCACTGGCTCAGGTCTCAAGAACCAGGGTGGGTATTTTTCACCAGCTGTGGGTTTCTTTGGCTGGCCCCTTTTCCCTACAGACTTGAAATAACAATGTTTGGGATTTTCAATCCCAAATTTCAGTTAATGAAATAATTGATGGCATTTTTAAAAAATAAAAAAGAATAACAGCATTAATGAAGGACAACCCAAGTGCCAAGAGTTGGCCCATTTTTAGTGCAGCAGACTGTGGTTCTTAGTGATATTCACAGATAGGGTGCAACTGTGACCACCATGCTAGGATGTTTTCATAGGCTCAGAAAGAAACCTTTTAGCCATCACCACTCCTAGCTGTCTTAGCACAAACCTTTGCCTAGAAAACACTACTTGAGTTTCTTTATGAATTTGCCTAGTCTGGCCATTTAAAAAAAATGGGCTGTACAATATGTGGTCTTTTTGTCTGATTTCTTTCATGTAGCATAATGCTTTCAAGGTTCATGAGCTGTAGCATAAGCCAACATTCCATTTCTTTTTCTCACTGAAGTATGTTCCATTATATTCCATACTTCATTTCCATTAATGTATTCAGCAAGCACTAGGCATTTTAGAGTTTCCACCTCTTGGCTATTAAGGATAATGCAGTTATAAGCATTCCCATACTCGTTTTTGTAAGCACATGCTTTCATTTCTGTTGAGTGAAGCTGAAATCAAGGAGTGGAGTCACTGGACTGTCTAATAACTCCATCTCTGAACTTTGCAAAACCACCACACTGCTTTTAAAGTAGCTGCACCATTCCACTCCCACCAGCAGTGAAGAAAGGTTCCAACCTTCAGCAATACTTATTATCTTTTGTATAAGTCTATCCTACCAAGTATGACTGGTATTTTGTGGGGGTTATGATTTCTCAAACCCTGAGAATAAGCGGCAGATTGCTTACCTTTGAGGGACTCTCGGACAATAAACCTGCAGATTCTGTGCATGTTGAAACATACCTTCCATTGTCTTAAGGACCAGATACTGCAGGGCTAAGTTAAGAAACAAAAACAAAAAAGACCAAAAAAGAATGGTGGTGGAGGTAGCAGTGCACCTTGGCTGTCTTTAGCAGGTGTCAGAATGTGGGCAGAATTTGGGGGTAATATATGAAGAGTCCTGAGTGCCCTGTGTCACTGCATCTCTTCCTTGAATCCCAGTGCTGCACAGATCCTGTGAGGGGAGACACTGGCTTCATGGGGCCTTGGGAAAGTGTCATTGTGTGCATATTTGCAGTGAAATAAGATTATGAGAATTGCTGAGGTACCATGTGAGAAATTTCTATGTGAGACATATCCCAGGAGCAGATGCTAAGAAGTCAGAGGAGAGAGATTGATTTGGCTAAAAGCAGGTAAGAAAAAAATAGATCAGATATAACTTTTCTTTCAATTAAACATTGAAGAAAGGTGTGGTCCCAGGGAGTTTGAGAGGGACAGATCAAATATTTGATCAAATAGCCAGGTTGGCTTACAAGATTTGTGGATCAAATAGGTCTTGACCTTGGCTTACAAGATTTGTGGACTTCGAGCATGTACCCTCTCCACATGAAAAGACGTAAACCCTGACACCATTCCTAACAGTTCCCTCAGCTGACCCAAGCCCCTTTTAGTGCCTGTTCAAAGCTGTCAAGAGAATTTGCTGAAAAAACTCATGGGGCTGGGGAGAGCTGTTAGCTAAGTGTCTGGCACACAGGCGTGGAGATCTGAGTCTGTCTCCTAGCACCCGTGTGAGATAAAACAAGCATGGCAGATCATGTACCCCAGCACTGAGGGTCCGAGGCAGTGGATCCTCAGCACTAACTGGCTAGCCACTCTAGTCAGTAAGTGAGTGGAGGGATCAGGGAGACACTGTCCCAAAAAAAGGGGAGGGAGGTGGATAGCAATAAAGGAGCCCCCCAACATTGGCCTCTGGCCTCCGTACATATGCCCACTGCTCAAGAACACACAAATATGAACACAGGCCCATACCTGTACCACACAAACTTACCAACAAGTAAGTCACTCCTTGGTCCCTTTGGGATGCATGAGTATCTCCTGCTACGCCGATGTGTCTTTTACAACGGCTTACCAGTCATTCTTCTGGTGTGCTCCTCCCGAGGAGGAAGACAGAATTCTAGCTTTTAGAGCAGACACAGCTGCCTGACCATGTTTATATGGACTAACCCTTTGTAGTTTCTCACTGTCCCAACCCTCTTGAGCCCCTGATTATTCCCTTTTTGAGTCTTCCATTGTCCCTTGACTCTGCCTTTCCACAAATCAAAGTTCAGTTCATCTTCTGCACCTATTGCTACAGTGCACTCCTCATTAAAAGTGGTCCATCCTACTTTAAGCTTTTCTAGAACAAGCAGAAGGGAGAAATATTTTCAAAGGGTTTTCTTCAACTCTATCCCAGAGGAGAGATGTTTTGATGTATTGGTTTGGGAGGAGCTAGAGGTTTCAAGAGAACTAAGGATGGCATCTCCCTACCACCTGATCTCTACCTAACTGCTTTTCCTCTCTTTGTTTATATTTTTTAAAGGTATGAATAGCCTATCAAAGGCTCACTTCCTTCTTCTCAGCAAGCGAGAATCTGAAACCATGTTCTCTTCTGTCATGCTCTTAGTTCGTCTATCCCCCTCACTGGTGGGCTATTTCCATCTGAGCAGCAATGTATTGTTTCATTTAATTGAAAATAGATTACAGTTTCTCCTTCCTCTACTTTTCTAAGTTCCTCTCCACTGCCTCTCCCTTTCTGATCCACTTCCTTTCTGTCTATCAAAAGAACAGGTTTCTAAGAGATAACAACCAAATATGACAAAATAAAATATATGAGGCCAGAACTATCGTATCAAAGTTGGACTCAGCAACCCAACAAGAGAGCAGTCATAGGAGTCAGGGACCCACCCATTCTCGCACTCAGGAGTCCCATGAAAATACTGAGCTGAAAGCTGTAATGCACACACAGAGGACCTGGTGCAGACCCCTGTAGGCCCCGTGCTTGATGCTTCAGTCTCTGTGAGCTCACACGCATGTGTCTTGTTTCGTTGATTCTGAGGGTCTTGTTCTGGTGTCTTACATCAGGCTCTTACAATCTTCCCACCTCCCTGAGCTCTGAGGGGGAGGGTAATGTATTTTTAAGATTAAGACAAACTTTCCCTTATCTTGCACTCACTCACAACCTCCTTCCTGACAAATTGCCTGTGCACAGCTGTCTCTGTCTTTTTCTCATCTGTTCGGGCCATTTCAATTGAACTTCAGTTCCTACCTCTCCTCCACAAGGCTTCCTTGTCAAACCTTCACACTCATTGGCCACTTTTAGCTTCATCTTTTCTGAGCTCTCAGCAGAACCCAGAGTAACTGAAACAGCTTTCTGCAGAGCTCCTGTCTGGAGTACTTGACCCCATTACTCCGGGGCCTTTGCCTGCCCCACCCCCACGCTTGATTTCATAGCCTTGATTCTCTGAGCTCTCTGACTAGAAGCTTAACCAGTTCTCTAACAGGAACTGAAGGGCTATTGAAGACAGAAATTTCTGCTAGCCTTAAGCTGTTTGTTCTAGCTCAGGGTAAATGTCTCAAAAGATTTGGGTAAGTCTATTTAAGAGTTAGGGTGTGTGTGTGAGTTGGTTAAGAAATTAAACATCTCCAAAGGTTTGGTCCCTGCTGTTGGCAGTACTGGGAGATGGTAGAACCTGCAGGCCATGGGATCCAGACAGTGAGATGCCTTTGCAGAGACACTGGTACTCTGGCCCTTCTTTTAACAGTTAGGTGCCTTTCCACAAGACTGCAAAGCAAGGAAACCGAAATGCTATGGAAAAGGAGCTCTTTCTCCCCTCAGGTTGATCTTCTCTTGATAGATCAAGTATAGAGATATATTTTGATAGAGAAAGTATAAAACCCAACCTGAATTACCACAGCTTTAGAATGGCTTTTCTCGCTATAGAAGTTCATTGAGATATATAGATTTGGGGTCTGGTTAAATTCAGTTTGTGATTTTTTTAATTTCCCTGTTTTTAATAATAGAATTTGAAAAACTTACACTCATAGCTAGTATTGCTTCTAAAGTTTTAATTTCACTCACCGTCTCCCCCTCCTTTGTTGCTCTCTCTTCAGCTGATGGGGAGATGTCCTGCTATGTTGCCCAGGCTAGCCTCAAACTCATGAGCTCAAGTGATCCTCACAACCTCAACTCCCCAACTCCCAACACCCTCACCCATTTCTGTGTATATGTCCAACTGCTAAAAAGGCACAGGCATGCTATAAACCAGCAGTTTTCAACCTGTAGGTCACAACTCTTGGGTTCAACCAACCCTTTTACAGGGGTCACATAGATATTTACATTACGATTCATAACAGTAGCAAAATTACAATTATGAAGTAGCAACAAAAATAATTTTATGTTGGGGAGGTCACCACAACATGAGGAACTGTGTTAAAGGGTCTGAGTGTTAGGGAGGCTGAGGACCACTGTATTAAACGGTCTCAGCATTAGGAGGCTGAGAACCACTGTGTTAAAGGTCTCAGTGTTAGGAGGCTGAGGACCACTGTGTTAAAGGTCTCAGTGTTAGGAGGCTGAGGACCACTGTGTTAAAGGCCTCAGTGGTAGGGAGGCTGAGGACCACTGTGTTAAAGGGCTCAGCGTTAGGGAGGCTGAGAACCACTGTGTTAAAGGATCTCAGTGTTAGGAAGGCTGAGGACCACTGTGTTAAAGGGCTCAGCATTAGGGAGGCTGAGGCCCACTGTGTTAAAGGTCTCAGTGTTAGGGAGGCTGAGGACCACTGTGTTAAAGG
>LOJH01015356.1:5277-21898 GCA_001685095.1 Ellobius talpinus | reverse complement strand
GACAGAGAGACAGACTACCTTGGGTTACATATGGAGTGTGTTTTTCTCAGTGATGCTTCTTCCTGTATTGCAGCACGGTGACTCTTAGATTCCCCCAGTTTCCTCCTCAGGACTGTCATAGGCTTTCTTTCTAGACATGCTCTGAACTGTATGTGGCCTTCCACTCCTAGCCATCGCCAGATACACAGTCACTTCTTCCTCAGTGTCACTGCAACATCTCCGTCATCACACCGAGGAGACAATCAATGTCTTTCAGCTGGAGATGCATCTCAACTGGCCTATCTATTCATTCCTTAAGGACACCAGGCCACATGATGCAATGGAGTTCTCACCATCTAAAAGTGAATGACACAGCAGCACCCCACCCTCCACCAAAATAGTGTCAAGAGAACAAGTGAAGGAAGGAAGGAAGAGAGACAACTCTGCTTCTTACTGCGCAAACTTGGGTAGAGGAAGTCACTTTCAGACCAGCATTTATTCTCCTTAAAATTCGGTTATGGGGCCTCTCCGAAAGGCCACTGAACTACTACAAAAATACATCCATCTATTTACTGATCATTTAGATGACTCTCATTTTTTCTAAAAGGGACATAATTAAATTATTGTTTACAGTGAGAAAATACTTGAAGCTTAAAATAATTTATTACTAATACCCAAAATAGTAATAATAATAGCAACCATCATACTTAAACTAGTAATAGTGTGCTGCACCCAATAAAATAACAGCCCAGTATCAAAGTAATAAGAGACACAGTCGAATTATTAACAAGTAATTGCCATTTTTAATGTGGGGGAATGAACTGTGAGATAGGGTCTCGTATGAACTAGGCTGACCTCAAACTTGATGTTCAGCTGAGGCTGGTCTTAAATAGTAATTTTCATGAATCAAGCTTCCAAGTGCTGGTATTATAAGCATGTATTTTCGTGTTTGTCTATAATACTTATTTGAAGATTTAAAAAAACTCACAAAAGTACTGAGAGTTGTTTCATTTATTAGTTTCTACTTTTCTAGCATTAATGGTGACTTAGATTGTAATGATGTGGGGCCCTTCCCAGGTACTCATCTTATTACTCCCAGGCTTGTTGTCTCTCTCTCTCCCATTGTCTCTGTCTCTCTGTTATTCCTGAAGACTAGTGAGCTGTCGTGAATGTACGTAGTGGACAAGATTGAACTGAGGAGTCAGTTACTGTGCCTGACATGGAATCGGTCTCTTTTGGTGAACCCAGAGCTAATGCATTTGGCTTTTCTGAGATTGCCTTAAGTTTGGGCTATAAAACAATTAGTGCATGGCATTAAGAACCAGGCACTGTTAAACATAACCTGCCATTTTCTTTTTGAAAAATGTATACAATCATATATACATATATATACATATATATGTATATATATATATTTCCTGTTGTGACACTTGGAGTAGTTTGAATGAGAAATGTTTCGGGTAGGCTTACGAATTTGAACACAGGTTCCAGGGTGCTGTCTGCATTTGGTGAGGTTGAAGAACCCTGAGAAGGTGGAGCCTTGCTGGGGGAAGGAAATAACTGGGGACAGACTTGGAGCATTTACAGCTTCACCCCACTTCCAGTTCACTGTCTCTGCTTCTTGTTTGTGGTTGACGATATGATTTCTCAACTCCCTGCTTTGGTTGCCAGGCGCCATGCCTTTCCCTGTCATTGTGGATTCTTCCTCTGGAACCATAAACCGAATTAAACTTGTTCTTTTTATAAATAGTGTTGGATTTTTATTATAGCAACAGGAAAGTAACTAATTTTATCGTTTAACACAATTATCCAGAAAGTTCCTTTGACCAACTGTGGTTGAAATTTATTTGTCAATATTTTAGAATAAGAAGAAAAATTTTGCTTTGTAAGATAAATAGCAAAATGACCAGCCTGAATTTTAATCACTGTATGAATTTTCTGTTCTCTAATAGAAACTGAGTAAGAAATCTATTTTCAGAACTCTTGCAGTATTGATTTCAGGCTTTGCTAAATACTTGAGGCCGTATATCTACATTTGTTTTAAAATATTTTGTAATTCAAATATATCTACCAAATGTCTCATGTCACCCAAACTAAAGTACAAATCAATAAGAATGCCATGTACTCTAACAGAAAAGTGAGTTTCAGAAAAAGAAGAATGAAGTTCTTTTAAACGTATACATCCAGTCCTTTTACACTCAAAGAAATAAAAGTAACAGTAAGGCACAAGAAGCAATGCGGGTAAAAATGCCTCTCACATGTGCAAAGCAATATGGTCAGAATAGAAACTTCCATGTGCTGAAAAGACAGAATATACTTTAGCTGTCGCCATGGAAAGTACATGTTCTTCAAGAATGGAATATTGCAGTAAAGAGATAATAATACTTCCATGTAGTAGGAGGCCTTGTGGTTTTTGACACAAGGAGGCTATTCATCTTTTTGTAATGCTGTGGTCTTCATCACTGCTCTTAGTTTCAATGACTCAATGAAAGGTCTCCCAGGACTCCCAAAGTTCTTTTACACATAGGAACATGTATTAAAATTCACAAAGAAAAAAGGGCCAAGAGCAGAAACAGAAGAATCAGGCAAAACTTTACAACTGTATTTTCTCTGTGAAATCACATGGGCAACATTTATTCCTCCCAGAAACAAAATGTGACAACATCAGGGAAGCCCAGTGGGTCTTAGCGTCCAGTATTGTCAATGGCGGTCACTCGAAAGGCCCCAGAGCTCCCTCACAACTCCCAGACAACATCCAGGAACCCATGAAAACCCAGTGCTGCAGATCTTTAAAATGAACTGCGTGAACTTTAAAATCATCTGGATGAACTCTTTGATGCACAGTTTTATTATTTTTTGTTCTGTAAAATATACCACCAATAATATGCTCCAACAATGGAGGTTATCCTACTAGCAGAAATGAGAAGCATTTATCGTAAAGGAAGCTGGACACTGGAAAGACAGAGAAGGGAGATGACGAGGAGGTAGGTAGAAATTCCTGGAGAAACCAAGAGCATGGTGGATGGGTAGTTATTTGGTTTGTAAAATTGCCTGGCTCACCTCCTACCTGGATACAGTTGAAACTTAAATTGTATTGCAATATATTCTATAAAATACACTTTATGCTGTTGCGCAATACAAGCAGACACAAACATAACATGTGAAACAAATCACACAAAAAATGTCTGACCTTTAATGTATTCAGTGTACTAATATCTGACATCCCATCTCATTATTCACCAGTACATTCTACATCCTCATAAAGTATTATACATGTTAATATTTGTACATGTATTCCTATGGTATGTGTGCATGTCTAATTCTCCAGGAGGTTGCTCATCAGACTGATAATCATGGAGGTGGAATTCTTCATTCCACCTCCTTAGCTGTGTTCAGCTAAGACTAATTTAACCGATTGGAGGGCATGAGCTTACCTTCTTTACAAAAGCAAGAAGGTAATTTCTAAGACTGACATATCTTAATATATCAAAGAGTAAAAGATAACTAGTAATCTGGAAGCATGTCAGAGTTTACTGGATTGATCAGAACTGCCAAGATTTAAAACAGTTATTATTTCCCACAACTGTCAGAATTTTCTGGGGAGAAGTGAGAAGCATACTGCCCTTTTAATCACCCTCTGAACATCCCTCCTTGTAGATGCTAAAGAGCTATTATTCTTGCTATTATGCTCCTTGTAATCCGACCAAAGATATAAATAATTATATAAAACTAATAAACTTAAATGAACAGGGAATCAAAATATCCTTCAAACTTGATTATTTAGCAAAGGAAACTTATTTTCCTAACAGTGAACGTGGACAGTGGCAATTTGCAAAACCCTATTTAAAAGATTCTTAGTTCATTCATGTATCAGGTGTAGGTGGCGGAGATTGCTGTAACTCTTATGAAACATTGAGTAAAACTTAAATTTTCCTTTGAAAATTTTGGGTTTATTATATTAGTCTACCTTTGTTGAAGATGAAACTCATATTTACACTATGATTCTGTGTTAGTTTGACTGAAAGCAGTCTTTTCCTCCTCGTCACGGTACAGAAGCAATGGAACTCAGCTGTTCTTGAGGGAAACCTACGCCTCATCAGCTCCTTTTTATTCATCTGACAACCTCGGGCGCCAGCGTAGGTGATTCATATGATGTGGAATGACTAAAGAATTAACACGCCATCCTGAGGCAATGGTGCTTAATGCTCCAATGACAGGAGCCACATCCGTAGCAAGTTCTGTCACTTTCTCTTTTTTTTTTGTTAGGGTTTATCTTGTTAACTTATGTTTCTCATCTGTGAGTGTGTGTCACGTGTCCCCTCAGAAGCCGAAAATGGGAATCAGATCCCATAAAACTGGAGCTACAGGCAGTTGTGAGATCCTGAATGGATTCTGGGAACTCAGCTCTGTCCCTCTAGAAGAGCAGCAAGCAGGCTTAGTTCCTGACCCATCCATCTCTCCAGTCCTTCTGTTACTTTCTTGATATAACTTTAAGTGGCCATTGAAGATAACGCTGGGTAGTAAGGCCATGCTAGGAGTATGCTCACCTTTATTTGGATAGCTACTTCCTAAGATGATTGTTTTAATTGGCAAACACAGTGCAACTGAATGAAAACCCCACACTCCTGTAAAAGTTCTCCTTTTTACATTTCTCCACACGTAAACCTTTTATGACTGAAGCAGTAAGTGTACATGACTGTTAGCATCCTGCTGTAACTACGTTTGTTTGTCTTCATAGGCCAATGTTCACCCAGAAGTTATCTGAATTTCTCTTCACCTTGTGAAGGCCGTTTTCTATGTAATTAAGGCTGCCTATAGCCAAACAAACATCTCACTGAGTCTCGTGGGAATTAATAAGCATGATTTTCCAATAGCGTGGGATTAGTGGACGTTTATGAAGAGCTGGTCTTAAGCTTGATAATGAAAATGTTGGAGTGTAACTGGATTACAATATCAAATGACCCCAGAGAATAAAGAAAAACCACACAATCCTGAGCTACACACCCTGTCAGGGCTATGGTAGCTAGAGTCCAAGCCATACCATTGTGCTGAAAAATAAAAATAAACTGTGTTCTTAAGAATCAATATCAATGTAAATGTTTTTATTTAATCTTCATGGAAAATATGGCCATAGAGTTCCCAGGCATAAGATTATAGAACATGATTGAAAATGCTAAGGTCATGGAGACAGGTTGGTCCAGTTCATACAGAGCTCAGTTTAAAGTGCTATGACCCCAATCCTCTTGTAGACGCAATATCCTTATAAAAATTAAATAATTTACCTTTGTATACCCATGTATTGCATAATTAAGTCTGAGTATTTACTGATCTGTTCTCAAACTGTTAAATTTCTTTGAAGGGGAAAGGGATTTAATGCTACAACTGAATGATTAAAAAATGACTGTCTTTTAAAGTATACTTGAAACTCTAAAGTGATAATAAAGTTATGAGCCATATGCCTGGAACCAATGGATTTTGTTTCACCTTTGACTCGAGATTTTTTTAAAAAGGGGGGGAAAAAGAAGGAGGCCCAAGGCTTCGGTCACACTGTATTTAATCCAATTTGCTTTGGGTTTAATCTCCAAAACAAGGCTGGTCTGCTAATTCCCAATTATAATGGCACATGTAATCAGAGTCCTCATTAACAAAGACTGACTATATTGTCTATTAGGAATGAAAATTTGAAATGCAAATTCAGCAAATCAAAACATTAAATGAGCTGCTACCCAAGATGCAGAGAGCTCCCGCCAGGGCAGACCATGCTAACTAACACCTGCCCTGGATTTTCCCTCCAGCTTCCGTTGCCTTCAGTTCCAGTCTTTGCCTCCTAATTGACCTGCTTATGATCTTTGCAACAATTAACATATGCTTATTAGTAATGGCTGGTTAAAGATTTCAACTGCTGTGGTTTACAAAGTCTGATAGAGATGACACATGCCAGGAAAGACAGAGGAAAAGCTGACCAGCAAAGACACAGAGGATAGAGTGGGTGTCCTGGAAATGCAGGGCTGTTCGCAGGGTCTGAAATTGAAACTAGCACTAACGGATACTAGGAACCAACGCGTATGAGTGCAGGCCTCTTCAGTTCTGAGAAAGGAAGCACACAGTCAATCTGTCTTTCTTCTGAGCAGGTCACGTCTAACATAGCTGTTGGAACAGGGAGATGGAGGCGTCAAAGTGCTCTCCTAACTGGGAGAAATGGTGGGTGACATTGGTTTTGAATCTGAAATCATGACTTCTTTCCTTAAAAAATGATTACCATGAAATGAAAAACAAATTGGTACATGACAAGTTTTTTACTTAAATTGTTATAAGGTGATGATAATTTTTCAAAATTATGTTCAAAATTTATAGTTCTAGTCCTCAAATACCCACCACTGTGGTTTCAAGCTAGTTCCTTGATATTTTACAGGGTTGGGCTGTTGGGGGCTTCCCTTTTGACTCTAACCATGTTTTTTGATGTAAGAGATCCTCCATTTCCTCCAGGGTAGAATTTTCTAAACTCAGGAATGATAACTTGAACATTTACAAATATCAATTTTCTTATTTTCTTATTAATTAGGAAATAGTTTGGTTAATCAAAACTCAGTGGGCTTGGCTCAGGTGTTGGTGGACCACATTTGTATTTAGGTCACTGTTCACCTTTTTTATTTGTAACATGAAATGGAAGACTGCCGTGCATCTCAGGGGAACTTGGAGCATCACACAGCAAGGGGACCGTAGATATGTGGAAGAGCATTGTATTACCAGAGAACACTTGAGCAAACTCAGGACCTTCAGATGTCACAATCTACAAGCTCTTATTAATTTTGCAGGCTGCATGCATATGAGTGGTATAACACATTTCCTGCTAATGGTCTCACTGGGCTAAAATTAAAATGTTTGTATGGTTACCAGATTCTTGGATTTAAGATTATTATTATTATTTTTAGATCAATCCTTGTTAGCAAGATGTTTCCTTTTTTCCATGTAAGATTCAGATTTCAGGAGCTGGAGAAATGGCTCAGAAGTTAAGAACATTTGATGCTCTTGCAGATGACTTAGGTTTGGTTCGCAGACCCTACATAGAAAGTCTCAAGTGTCTGTAAATCCAGGTCCCTTTCCCGGGCTTTGCTGGCCCCAGACACACATGAGGCACATATGCATACATGCGGAAAAACACTCACACACATAAAATTAAAATTAATCAGTTTTTAAAAAAACACCTCAGACTCCAGATTTTTTTCCTGACTGTCAGCCATGGTTTCCTCTCATAGCAATTTGTCAAGAGCCTTCCCCGCTTCAAGCCAGCAATAGTTCACTGAGTCCATGGAGCTCTAAACTTCTGACCTCCACATCTGCAGCTGGCTGAAGGAAACTTGCCTTCAAAGTACTTAGCTGATTAAGTCCCATTAAGCCAAATCGTGTCTTGATTTAAGGTTACTTCTCTCTGTTAGAGAACTCATGCAGCTCACGTGGGTCCCTATCAGCCATTTCATTTCTGCCCATTTAGTAACCCACAATAACCATCCAAATCACACTCCCCATAAAACCTTGCTCACGTTCTTGGTTCAGGATGTCTTCTACTGATTTAGGTGTGGCCACCGTAGCATGTCTGGTATCTTAGGTGGAGTTTCTATTGCTGCAATGATGCACCATGACCAAAATGTAAGTTGGAGAGAAGAGGGTTTATTTGGCTTACACTTCAGCATTGCTGTTCAAAGAAGGAAGTCAGGACAGGAGCTCAAACAGGGAGGAATCCTGGAGGCAGGAGCTAATGCAGAGGCCATGGAGGGGAGTGCTTACTGGCTTGCTTCCCATGGCTTGTTCAGCCCACCTTCTTAAAGAACCCAGGACCAGCAGCCCAGGGATGGTACCACCCACCGTGAGCTGGACCTTTCCCCATTGATAACTAAATGAGAAAATGCCTTATAGTTGGATCTCAAGCAGGCAGTTCCTCAGCTGAGGCTCCTTCCTCTGATGACTCTAGCTTGTGTCAAATCGGCACACAAAACCACCCACTACATCTGGTCATCTGATGTTCGCCTAACAATCCTTTCTCAATCTCGACTACACATTGGTGTTCATTGGAGCTACCCTTGTAGCTCCATTCTCCAGATGTTCTGATATGGATGTCCTAAGGTGACACACTGTGAGATCTCCCCTAAGTAATTTTAATTTCAGCCAACGATGACACGTGGTCATGTAAGGATAGGCTAAGTATCCAGACAATGAAAATATTAGCATTCGTCCAGGAAGGATGCTCCTGTGTTTCCTCCAACTTTACACAATGAGCCTCCAGCATCTCAGTCACTCTGGACTTCCCCGGACTTCTCTAGTTCCCTTTGTTATTTTTGCTTTGTATATTCATGCATCCATATCCTGCCAGATCAGCATTCCTTTCCTCCCCACATCGGCACCTAGTTCATTTCCACTCAGCATTTAGATCTCATTCCAATAGAAATTACTTGGAGAAATATTTACTTGATCTTATAGGTGGCTGTAACATAGGAGCAGGAGGTGACTTCAGGGGATCCAGCCCACAAGAATTCAAGGCACTGTTGAGTGGTTCTCAGATAGGCAAGGTTTGGAGGGCTTTGGTTCCAGACTGTTTCTTGGCTACTGCTGTACCTTTACATGTTTGCTGCTGCCATTTTTTTTCTGGTACCTGGCATGGTGTGAATGGGTGTGTGGGAATCCCCACTGCCTTTAATATAGTCTGATTATTTCATAGAAAGGTCCGGTTTTACTGGGCATTTTACCCATGGATTTTTATGAAGCTGATTTCCTCATGAACTGGACTGTTGAAAGTGTTGCTTCTGCCCCTCATGAAGCAGGGGCTAGAGAGGATAGAAAAAAAGAGCAAGGAAGTGTCATAGAGCTAGGACATATGAGTTTTTCTAGAGGAGCCGTATAGACTATGGCTTAGGTCAATGATGATGGAAAAGAATCACTTCCCAGGAGTTAGATCAAGTTCTTTTGGATATTTAGAAATGTGCTTCAGTGTGCATCATAGCTTTAAAACAAAGTTTTGAACAATGACTTAGGTTAGGTTAGGATGTTTTTGTTAACAGCTTTGAGGTAGAAACTCTTGGGGATTTAAAGTTTAGAAAGGAACCCTGTTAATAATTGTGTGAGGGACTCATTGAGATCAGGGAACAGAAACAATGACGGCCTGGCTATTGCTGGCTGAGATGGGTTTGTGATCAAGGGTGATGATTCCTTGTACCCATTCCTGCCCTCAGTTTTCTGATAAAAATAAAAACATAACAAATAAAACCCTGTTGACGAATGGGTATGCACCCTGGGGATTTAAAGTAGAGCTGACTGTTTTTCATATATAAAAGTTTAGATTTGTGATTTTTTTTTAGTTTTTTAGAAGATTGCCTTTTAAAATATTGATTAGAATGTAATCACATTGCATTTTTTATATTGCTTGAAAGATTTTGCTGGGGTATATAAGCTGTACGGAAAAAAAATAAGAATGTACCGAAGGGATATATCTGGATAGAGGTAAAAAAAATAAAAGAGAGACTTGATATAAAGACCCAAAAGATCTGTGTGTGTGTGTTTGTGTGTGTGTGTTTGCCCTTTTTCACTGGCCTCAGAGAATGAAGTTCTACTCCGTCATCTAGAAAATCAAGTTGAGGATTTGAGGATTAGTCCGCCAACTCTGGCTCTCCCTCAACTCCTGAGCTCCTAAAGCTCATCCTCACAGCAGCACTCCATGTATTTCTTCATAACAGCAAGTTCATCTTTTCCCAATTCATAATCCCACAAAAGGTACGGGGTCTGAGCCTAGATGCTAAACTTCCTGTGTCAATGTCTTGACATTACTGCATCTAACGGCTAAACATCGACAGCTTATTTAATATCCCTGTCCCATAGTTCACAGGTGTGTAAAATGGGGATGACAGGTTTATTTTTGAGCTGTTGGGAGGATGGTGAGGCTAACACAAGAGAATAATTAGAATGGTAACTGCCACACAGTATGCACTTTAATGCATTCATGTTTAGCTTTAGTTGAGTTCATCATATAATATCTGTACATCTTTCTAGAAGTGCAGGAAAAAATCCAAGTCTGTGTTTTCATGTCTGTACTTTATTTCTAATGCTTTGCATGCATTATAGAGTAGAAAGGGGGCTGGAGAGGTGGCTCTGCCATTAACGTCTCGGCTCACAATCAAAACCATAAGAAACACAGTGGAGTGTAGTAAATAAAGGGAGTCATATGCAATGTAAGTGAACAGTGTGGATATGTTTTAGTTGTACAACCTTTTCTTGGATGCATTCTTTTATTAATGCCCACTGAATGCGTTTTTTCCAGAGTCCATGTTCCACTATTTATTTTTGTTTTATTTTTTTTAAAAATATTTTTTTCATTTTACAAGTCAATCTCAGTTCTCACTTCCTCCCTTTCTCCTGCTCCCCCCTTTCCCCCTTCCCCCCTCCCCATCCTTTATCCACTCCTCAGTGAGGGTAAGGTCTCCCTGGGGAGTCAACAAAGCCTGGCATATCACTTTGAGGCAGGACCAAGCTCCCCCATCCCCACCAGCCATATCTAGGCTGAGCAAGGTGTCTCTCCTTGGGCTCCAAATGTCAGTTCATGCACTAGCAATAAATCCTGGTCCCACTGCCAGTGGCCCCACAGACTGCCCAAGCCACACAACTCTCATCCACAGTCAGAGGGCCTAGTTTGGGCCTGTGTAGGATACGCTCCAATCAGTCGGGAGTCAATGAGCTCCCACTAGCTTAGATCAGCTGTTTTTGTGGATTTCACCGTCATGGTCTCGACCCCTTTGTTATTCAAGACCATGAGGGGTTAAATGCATGATGTTTAAATCTTGACAACTGCAAATAACTACATTTTCCTTCACTGAAGATGTTTTCAAATTTTAACTGAATATCTAAAATACAATTTGACTTTTCTTTTGATATCCAACATTTAGAGCGAGATATGATGCAATGGTTTAACTGTAAAATTGTGTGAACTATATAATTCAGAAACTAAATGATTAGAAATTTATAGTTATGTTATGTATTTGGGAAATATTAAATAATAATAGCACCAGTAGAAAGTTTAGTGTGTCTAATATACTTCATAAAACTAATAAACCATTAAGCATCTACCTGAGAGCTCCTACCTCTTAACTTTTAATTTAAATAGATTTTATGATTAATTTATGAATGTTCAAACTATTATGAAATCTAAAGGAGAAACGCAACCTCATAAATCAATGCATTCTGGATTGCCGGTTTAATTTCCATATTGATTTAATGCCCAGGCTGCTAGTGTCTACTAAAATGCATAAAACCTAGTCATCCCTGGATAACGGGTCAGATGGGTAAGAGGAGAATAAAAGCCTAACAACTTCTGAATATTCTCCATAGTAGAAAAACTAAGTGTATTGATAAGCAATGATTTAATTTTGATTTCTACCCCACTCTCATATAGTTTGTGCTATTCTATGTTTCCCTTCATTGTAGTTGTTGTTTTAACGCAGTAAGTAGGCGTGAATTTGGCCTCCTGATAAAACTATAGCCCATATGGGTTTCAAACATTTATGTGTGAAGGAATATATTGTTGTGGAATATTACTTTAAGATGTGTTATGTTTGTTTTAATTCTGTGCAGCTGTGTTACTTTGCCTGTCTACAACACCTGCTTTATCTAATAAAGAGCTGAACAACCAATAGCAAGGCAGAAGAAAGGACAGGTAAGACTGGCAGGCAGAGAGAATAAAGAAGAGGAGGAGGAGAAGATCGAGGAGCAAAAAAAGGAGAAGAGGCCACTAGGGGCCAGCCACCCAGTCACCCAGCCAGCCATGGAGTAAGAGCAAAAGTAAGATACAGAGAAGTAAGAAAAGGAAAAAAGACCAGAGGCAAAAGGTAGACAGAATCAGTTAAGAAAAACTGGCCAGAAATGAGTCAAGGCAAGGCCTGGCATTCATAAGTAAGAATAAGACGGTGTGTAATTTATTTGGGAACTGGGTGGTGGGCCCTCAAAGAGTAAAGAGTCAAATGAGTAAGAGTAAGGAAAAAAAGTTAAAATATACTAAACTTTTAATTACAAAATTGCAACTTCCGTAGTCACTAGACTTGGGAATTGCCATTAAGCAGGAAACTTTGAAGTTATTAAAATAAATTTAATTTCTATTGGTAGTATAAGATTGATTCTAGTTGATGTTATGCCAAAATTTTCTTGTGAATTAAATTTAAAATTATTTTAGAAAAGGAATAGCACAAAGAACCTAATAAAGAGCAGATAATCTGGAATTAAAGGGATCTAAAGTCTCTCATGATTCTACTATGTAAGAGCTGTTGTCCTTTGTAAAGTACTTCCCATCTCTCCAAGCATAAGTTTTTGTAAATCTTGGTTACATTTTAATAATGACAATAATATACAGAGCAATATAATGTAAAGCTTTTATAAATGATAATACTTACTCAAAACATTTTACAGCTTTTACCTCATTATTTGATTTCACTTTTTAAAATTAAATTGTGTGTGTATGTGGTGTTGTGTAGTACATGATTGGTAAATCATGAGATAAGTTTTTTAACAGTGAGATGATTGGCTTTCATACCTTTTAAATTAATTGTGCCTGTCAATATTGGCACATTACTGAATTGTCTAAATATCACTAAAAATAGAAAGTGAGAAAATGCAAATAAATTGTCTCCATGAACACTAAGTTAAATTTTTTATTAACAAAGACTTATGTTATAG
This sequence comes from Ellobius talpinus, assembly GCA_001685095.1. Taxonomy (NCBI): domain Eukaryota; kingdom Metazoa; phylum Chordata; class Mammalia; order Rodentia; family Cricetidae; genus Ellobius; species Ellobius talpinus. The sequence continues at coordinate 9,211 of LOJH01015356.1, read as the reverse complement.
GTAAGTGAAACAAAAAATGCAAACATAAAACCAAAAAAAAGTTTATACTTATATGGCATATAGAACATTCAGCTATTTTAAAGACTCACAATAGGACTTAAAATTAAAGAAACACTCAGCAGCAGATTTGTGTTCAAAGAGAAAAACCAGTGCTATACCTAGGAAGATGAATTAAAGTATGCGTGATGCATTATGTGCCATTATGATGCTTTCCTTCTTTAATTAATTCATAATCCAACCATAGTCCTCTCTGCATCTGATAAGACTCTGATATGGACAAGGTCATAAAAGTGTAGAGGCAATTTTCCAATCATTTGCCCTGTGTAGAGATTAAATAGGTTAAATTCAAAGCAAACAACAAGAACAACAAACACTTTACCTTAAAAATATCACTAGTGTAGCCAGGCAGTGGTGGTGCACACCTTTAATTCCAGCACTCAGGAGGCAGAGGCAGGCAGATCTCTGTGAGTTYGAGGCCAGCCTAGTCTAAAAGAGCTAGTTCCAAGACAGGCTCCAAAGTTATAGAGAAACCCTGTCTCGAAAAAAAATATTGAAATAAGAAAGAAAAACAAGGAAAAAAAACAAAAAATAAATTGGTTGATCTGGGAAGTAGTGGTGGCTCATACCTTTAATCCCAGCAATTAGGAGGCAGAGGCAGAAGGATCTCTGAATTTGAGGACAACCTGGTTTGTAGAGGGACTTCTAGGACAACAAGGGCTACACAGAGCAAGACTGTCTAGAAAAACAAAACAAACAAAACCACACATACACAAACATACACACATACACCCCAAACAAACCAACCAACAGAAATCCTGCAGTGAAATATTGAAATTATACATTAAAAATTAAATAATTCATCTATTACTATCACTGAGATCCAGACCTAGCCTTGTATTCTCCCACTTCCCTGTCTATATTCCTTAGGATTGTGTGGAAGATCTTGGCATTTAGGTTCCCACTCTTGTCCTTACTATTCCTATAATTTTCTGCTTCTCTACATCCCAAATCCTGAGCAGGTTTATGGAAGAGATCATTTGTTAATGTTTAACAAGCAGTGTTATGTTGTTCCTTATTCTCTCATATTTTTGCCTGTTATATGTATTAATTAGTCAATACATATCAAGTATCCATTGTTAGCTAGCTCTGTACTAGGTGATGTCCTCATACATCATGTTGAGACTGATGAAGGACTAAACCATTCACTCACCTATACTTCTGTCTCTGCTCCACCCTCTCTGTCGTACCCTTCTTTCAGTAACTCAGTAATTGATTAACACCAACTGTAGGGTGGAATGTGTTACATAACTATGTCCTCTGAACTGTGACACTTTCTCTTGGATCAAGTGAAAGGAGGCTGATTAAGTGTCTAGATGTAAATAAAATTTGCAAGGCTTAGGAAGTAAACAAATCTCAAGTCTCAAGAAGTTCTTGACACAGAAAGAACAATGTCCTCCCCAAGGTCAATAACAATTGCCAGGGACAAGACATTCTCTTTTAAACCAAGGTACCTGAAAGTCATGGAAAGAGCCCAGGGATACAGTCAGATAATTTATATGACTTTTTATGAGCTTTTCACTGAGACAACTGCCTGCATGCTCATGTAAAATACCCCTCTTTATAGTCCTGTTGCTAATCCCCATGAACTCAATAGCTCACGGAGCTACACTTGGTGGGATAGTTTCTTTGTTCTGCCATTGGTACTATGCCTGGAGTGAGCAAATATTTGTTTAGGTCTCCACAGGAAAAGTAACACAAATAAAATGGTACCCAAATGAGTTCTGAAAGAATCAGAACTCAGATCTGGGGAGGAGGGCTATACAACCCCCTGGTGCGCAGAACTGAGGCTGAGTCGTTTATGGATAGAGCGTCACTGGGGGATCTCAATCTAACTGCATTTCTCCTCATGGTAAGTCTTGTTCTAATGGTGGTTCCAAGTTCTTGGACATGGTGATAGCATATACAACTAAGCTTGAAGTATCTGAGAATGAAATATTCTAGGGGCCATTCCTAGGGTAGCTATATTCCTAGCGGTGACTTGGAGTTATGTGTTCTTAATGCATGTGGTTCATCATATGAACATGTGTACAATATGCAAAATGTATACAAGACTAGAAAATGAAGTTTTCTAGTGAGGGGTGGAACTGGCTGAGCCCAGCCCTCAGATTTCAACACACATAGCCCACATGGCCTTGCCACTTCTTAATGTTGAGAAATCATGGGTGAAAGAAAGTACAAATTAGTTCTATGCTAATGAGTAATCCAAAAAGTAGGAACCCATGGGAAGAAGTAGATAGAAGAGGAAGAAAGCAAGGCAGAAGTGATAGAAGATAGCTATCAGGTCAACCATTAATAGAAAGAAATGGAAAGTCTGTTATTCAGAATACTGAAATAGGTCTTGATGAAATGAATATCAAGAAATATAGAGCATTTGAATTTCTCAAATGTGGAAAATCTTTTAAACAAGTAATAAAACTACCTCTCACATATTGGTTTTCTGGGGCTTGAGTGTGGTTGGGTCAATATGAATTCCGGGGAAGCAGAGAAATTGAGAAATATCCATCACTATTTGAGATAAAGACTGCATAACTTGAAGTAATATGAGGGGAAACTGTTCCTGGTAGAATGGTTTTGTACCAGACTTTAAGGACACATGATTCTTGCAAGCTGACTCCTATGAATTAACAAGGGCCAGAAGATGATAGAGAAAGGGGAGGGATTACTGAGGAGACCTTATAGATGAATCTCAGTGTTTAATGTCCTACTAATTAAAGTTGGAAGAACTGTGCTCTCTGAGTTAAAGAGATTGAATAAGTAAGGACCTCAGGCCTGGTATTGGGCTTCAGTGACTTCCTGAGCTCCATGGAAGGATGTGATCCTTATGAAGTAGGAAAGGCTATTGTAGTTCTGAATGGGTCAGCCTGACATGAGTGTTTTAAAAGTGGTAGAGCAATCAAAAGGGCATGAAAGAAAAACAAACAGACAGGAGTTTGCCTGAACTACTTTAAGGCAAATGGGGCAAGATTTATATAAAATTGTTTTAGGCAAACAATTAACAGAAATTGCTGTGCTACTGTATTTCTGGAAGGCTTTGAAGCTTAGACAACAGCTCACAGAAGAGATAAATGATGAAACACTACATGTGAAAAAATTTAATCATTATTAAATTATCTCCCAAGAGGATATAGTATACTTTTCTCCACTGAAAGACTATATACTCAAGGTAGAGATTGCTCACCCAGCCCAGAGCTCCTTCAGTGGTAAGATGTAGTTAGTGAAAAAGCCAGCATCACAATGTTGGTATAGTACTTACAGAACCAGACAGTGTAGACCTGATTCTCTTTGGGCTTAATCCAGAAAAATCAGTGCACAGTGGTTACTACAGAGATTGTTGGGGATGGGTAGATGGATAGTTGTACTGAAGATGGAAAACCCAGAAAAATGGAAAAATGTGATATATGGAGGCCGGTGGTATGCTGTTATTCTCAAGATTATTCTGGACCGAACAAAGGACAGATGTAATGACACCTTTTCATGCTGTGTTGGATCTTGCTAACAGTTCCTTTTCCTATGCCTTTAGCTATTCAAGACTAGCTAGTACTGCATTGTAATAGATAATGAGAAGCCTTTAGAGACCTTACCCATCCTGCATAAAATACTTTCTTCAGTTAGTGCTAACCCTGAAATGTACTACTGGTGTAGGAGGTTCTTTTGTTCATGTGTTGCTTTCATTGGTTAATGAATAAAGAAACTGCCTTGGCCTTTTGATAGGGCAGAAGTTAGGTAGGCAGGGAAAACAGAACTGAATGCTGGGAGGAAGAAGGGCAGAGTCAGAGAAGCCATGAATCCTCCTCCACCTCAGACAGACGCTGGTTAGAAGCTTGCCAGTAAGCCACAGCCATGTGGTGATACACAGATTAATGGAGATGGGTTA
>LOJH01015355.1:25768-35903 GCA_001685095.1 Ellobius talpinus | reverse complement strand
TATTGTGTTGTCTTTGAATTGTTTGACTGCTGAGGAAGGAGCAACAGCTGCTAACAGACATTATAAATGCTACTGGATTAATCTAACCTATATATTTTGAAAATTCCTTAGTCAAAAGATATGTTACTCTAAAGAAGAGGTTTTGCTTTTGTTTCCACAGGAAATGAGAGATTGTGGATTCATTCTGGGTAAAGAAAAATAAGGTTTGATCAAGGAAGACCCCCCTGAAAAATCTTCAATGGGAACAGATGGCCAAGATAATCCAATATTTCAGAGCACTTCTGTTGCAGTTTCTTCTGAGCTCTACTTCTAGAACAGCATCAAGACTTCTGGCTGAGATGATCCAGCCTCACAGAATACTCCAGTCAGGACTTGACCATAATTCTAAATTTTCTTTGGGTGCTCATAAGATTATCAGTGCCCCCAGTCAGCAGGAAGTAGCCTAGAAAACTACATTTACATTCCCCAAAAAATAGATTATAGACGTTTGTCTTTGTTTAGAGTGTTGGTTACAAGTTGTTATGGATAATGGTGAGGAAATAAAGCTAGACAATGGAGATTAGATTCAAAGTTCTTGTTCTGAAAAGAAAAAAAAAGGAAATGCTATGGGATAATGCTCTAAATATTTGTCACTCATATTAGTTTCATAAAATGCTGACTGGCCAGTAGCTAGGTAGGAAGTATAGGTGGGGCAACCAGACTAAGAGAATTCTGAGAAGAAGAAAGGCACAGAGTCAGTCACCAGACACAAAGAAAGCAAGATGAGAATGCCTTACTTAAAAAAGGTACCAAGCCACATGGCTAAACATAGATAAGAATTATGGGTTAATTTAAGTGGTAAGAGCTAGTTAATAGTAAGCCTGAGCTATTAGGTCAAACAGTTTATAATTAATATAAGCCTCTGTGAGTCTCTTTAGGACTGAATAGCTGCGGGACTGGGTGGGACAGAAACTTCCGTCTACATATATGTGTGCATGTGAAACACTAATGAAAGAAAATAAAGACCCCAAAATTAAGATTGTTGTCCTAGATGAATTCAATATTGATAAAATGTCCACACTACTCAAATTGACTTACCAATCCAATGTAATCCTTATCTACGTATCAACAGCATTTTCACAGAACTAGAAAAAAGTCAGTCCTAATCTTCACAGAGAAACACAAAAGACTCCAGTCAAAGCATTCTTGAGAGAAAAAAAAGAACAAATCTGATCATTACATATAGTAGAGCAATAGTCACTGACAGCATAGTACAGGAACACAAGCAGACAAATAGGCCAATGAAACAACAGAGAAATAATAAGTCCATACATGACAGCCAACTGGTTTTCACCAGAGGCAGCAGGAACATTTAGAAAGGAGGTTCTCTTCAATAATTGGTGCAAAAACTATATACTCTTGTATTTGGAAAGATATTAGATCCCCTATATCTTACCATATTCAGAAACCAAATTAAAATATAACTAAAACATAAATGCAAGATCTGACAGTGCTGAAAAGCTGAATATTGATTCAAAGATTTTATTTCCTTTTTGAGATTGGCCTTCCTACATTACCAGGTTGGTCTGGAAGTTCTAGGCCCAAGTAATGCTTCCTCCTCAATTTCAAGGGTGCAGGAAACACAGACATGCACAATCACACCCAGCACAAAGATTGTGACATGACCTCAAACCACAGTCATCAACAGCAAAAACAGACAACTGGGATTTCATAGATGTAAAACCTCTATACATAAAAGCAAATGACAGAGCAAAGTGGTAACAGACACAATGAAAGAAAACATCTGAAATTGTACAAGAGGATAATTTCTGGAATATATAAGGAATTTAACAGCAGAAAAATAATTTAATTAAAAACTGAACAAGGCAACTTGAATAGGTATTTTCCCAAAGGCATACAAATAACTCACAAACTCATCAATAAATGGTCAATATCTGTAAACATCAGAAAAATGCTAATCAAAATCACAGTGAAGTATCAAAACACCTGCAGTTAGAATACTATCAAAACCACAAACAACAAATACTGATGAGGACACATAGAAAGACACATTATTCTACATTGTTTCTGTGAATATAAAATTGTTACTATGAAAAACAGTATTAAAGTCCCTCAAAAAATAGAAATAGAACTATCTTTATGGCATAGCTATTACTAAGTATATTTTAAAAGAAAATGAAATCAGTATTTTGAAAGATCATGAGTTCAAGGTAATGGGCTACATGAGATCTTGTCTTTTAAAAAGGGTATTTATGTATAAGGGAATATTATTCACTAAGAAACCCAAAAATTATCTCAAGCAAGAACTGATGAATGTTTTTGCTTAGTTATGGAAGTTGGGTACAAAAAGATAAACACTTGTTTATAAGTGGAAGACAAAGTTTCACTCAGAGAAATAGAGGCAAGAGTGGCTAGCATGGCCTAGAAGGGATGTCAAAGAGGGACAGAGGGAAGATGGCTAGTGCATTCAGGGGTACAGCCTGGATAGCTAGTATAACTGTCAGATTTCTAGGGCACAGAAGCATGACCATAGTTGAAAATGATTAAATGCTTCAAAATAGCTAACAGAGAATTTAAATGTTCCCATTTAAGATGTGCTAGGTCTGCATAGACCTGCCAATTTCTGGAGGTAGGTCTATACATACATACAATATATTATGTGTGTGAGAGTATAAACAAATTTCAGACATGATTACTGTTCTTACTAATAAAGGAAGTGCTTCTTATACTACTGGGTACTTTTACTCACCCAAGGACTCCAGAATCCTGTAGGTCTCCAGCATCACATCCCTGTAGAGCTTCCTCTGAGCATCATCCAGGTCCTGCCACTCCTCCCAGGTGAAGTCCACATAGACATCCTCGAATGACACCAACCCCTGTAATGAAACATTTCTCCTCAACTCAAGCTTTTGGGCCTATCAGAAGATAGGAATGTGGGAGTTTGCTCTTTGAGAGTGTGTCTCACAAAGGCTGCATATTAGTTTATATTCTCTATCGTGGGAGGGAAATCACTAATATCTTCCTTCTGTACTAAGTCAGTAACTGAAAAGACGACTACTACAGAATTTCCATTCCTAGCAAAAATGGATGGATTATGTGCTGTAAACCATTCACAAGGCCTTGGATTCAATCTGCAGTAACAGACACACATAGACACACAACAGACACACACAAAGACACACAACAGACACACACAGACACACAACAGACACACACAGAGACACACAACAGGCACACACAGACACGCACACAGACACAGAGACACACAGACAGGCACAGACACAGACACGCATAGACACAGACACACAACAGACACAGACACACAACAGACACAAAGACACACACAAACACACACAAGAGACTGTTTCTTTCTCTCTCTTTTAGAAAAAGAAAAAAAGAAAGAAACCTTGTCCACAGTCGGCCTGATAATCTAGTCTGAGTGAGGACAGCACACCTACACCCTTGAAATGATGTTAAACAAAGACACATGTCACTGCAGAACAGGTAATGAGGACTGCTAAGCATCCTGCATCAAGCTTCACGGATAGCATAGTGAGTTCTCAGGAGTAACAAACCACAAAGGTCACGTTGTAAAAGCACAGAACCACGGACGGTTAATGGGCCTATAAGCAGAACCACAAAGGTGATGATTCCTGGGCAGTGGTGAGTTATAAAAGTTATATGTTCGGGTGACTGACGATCAGGGATTTTGCTTTTCAAAACTGTCTAATTCCAACAACTTGAGTATATTTACAGTAGTCCTTATATTGGCCTCTTAAATCTAAGATCTGCATTTTGAAAGCTGACTCAGGAAAGGTGGACAAGGAAGGATGCAAATGAAGAATAATGAGGGAAGAAACCAGGTGACACATAATCACCTGCACTCAAATTTAATAGCATTAAGAATATAGAACAGGCTGGGTGGTGGTGGCACACGCCTTTAATCCCAGCACTCGGAAGGCAGAGGCAGGAGGATCTCTGTGAGTTTGAGGCCAACCTGGACTACAAGAGCAAGTTCCAGGACAGGCTCCAAAGCCACGTAGAAACCCTGTCTCGGAAAAAAAAAAGTATATAGAACAGAAACCACTCTTAGCTAAGTAGCAATTTTAAGGTCAGGTGGGGCTACATGAGATCCCATCTCAAAACCAAAAAAGCAAATAAAAGAACACAGCTAAGCATGGTGGTACACACCTTTAATTCTAGCACTCAAGACAGAGGTAGACAGATCTCTGTTTTAAGTACAAGGCCAGTCAAGGCTACAAATTAAGACCCCATGTCAAATAAGCAAACATATAAACAAGCACATAAAAAGAAATAAAATAGAAATATAAAGAAAGAATAGAAAATTCATACTAGAAAAATGAAAAAAACAAAAATGAAAAACTCTGGGACTAAAATTTGGTAACTGTATGTTGTGCCTGGGGTAAAAAGAGATATATACTTCCAGGCTATATACATGATCAGCTAAGTAGAAAGTAATTTTCTAAAAATTAAGGGGAATTACATTGACTATGATAGGTAATAGACTGATCTTAAATATACTGTGAGGTTGGTTAGTTTGTTTTTGAGACAGTGTCTCATGTAGTCCAAGGTAGACTCAAACTCTGTATAGCTGAGTCTGGCCTTGGGCTCTTAATCCTCCTGCCTTCAGGGTCCTGGGGATTACAGATACTATGTTTCTGTGGTCAGACATGTGGGAACATTCAACTGGCACTGGATATTAGACCTGCGATGGTTTGAAAGAAAATGAACCCCATAGGGAATGGCACTATTAGGAGGTATTGCTTTGTTGGAATAGGTGTGGCTTTGTCAGAGGAAGTATGTCATTATGGGGGTGGGCTTTGAGGTCTCGTATGCTCAAGCTATGCTCAGTGTGATAGTCAATTCACTTCCTGTTGCCTGCAGATCAGGATGTAGAACCCTCAGCTCCTTCTCCAGAACCATGTCTGCCTGCATGCTGGCATACCCCACCCATGATGATGATGGACTAAACCTCTGAAAATGTAAAGCCACCCCAGTGAAATGTTTTCCTTTATAAGAGTTGCCATTGTTGGGCTGGAAAGATGGCTCAGAGGTTAAGAGCACTGACTGTTCTTCTAGAGGTTCTGAGTTCAATTCCCAGCAACCACATAGTGGCTCCCAACCATCTGGTGCCCTCTTCTGGCCTGCAGGGACATATGCAAGCAGAATGCCATATACATAATTAATTAATAAATCTTTAAAAAAAAAGTTGTCAATGCATGGTGTCTCTTCACAGCAAAAGAAACCCTAAGACAGGACCTAGCAATCAAAAGACAGTTTTAGCAGGAAAAGTAAGATTTCACTAACAGCAGAACCTCAGTCATACAGACAACAAAGTAAATGAAATGGCTTCAGGAGGACCCAAGAGGCTGTAAAAATGGAAGCAAGAACAGAATTTGTAGAAACACTAACATTCAGTGACAGGACAACAGGAACTGAGAAACATTCTTAAATACTTTTTCTAGAAATAAAGGAAAGCTCAATATTAATACATTAATGTATTTCACTGAATTCACAGTTCCACTGGTGGGGGTGTATAATCTTGTGATAATTTTCAAAGACATGGAAAGGACATTTTTTATTATTCATTTTATGCAGATGGATGTTTTGCTTCTCTGTGTGTGTGTGTGTGTGTGTGTGTGTGTGTGTGTGTGTGTACCATGTGCTGCAGTGCTCAGAGAGGCCAGAAGGCCTTGCATACCCTAGAAATGGAGTTACAGATGGTTATTAGATGGCATGTGGATGCTGGGAATTGAACCTAGGTCCTCTGGGAAAGTAGTCTGTACTCTTAATCACTGAGCCAATTTTAAAAGCAGGAGCCCTTTGTAAAGTTCTTAGCCAAAATAAAAATCAGAACAGTCTTTCTTCTCATGATAAAAATATATGTCTCTTAACCTAAAAGGCAGCATGACAGCTGAGGGGAAAGGGAATGATAAGGATGCCCCGTCTTTCCAGGAAAGCTTTGGTAGGCCTGTAATCCCAGCATTTGGGAGGCAAACGCAGGAGGATCCATGTTTGAAGCCAGCCTGGTCTACATAGCATGACCCTGTCTACAAAACTCAAACATCAACATACAGACCCACCTCATCAGCACCAGCACTGTATAAGACATGCCAACCAAGGTCAATGAAAAGGGGAAAATGCGGGTTATGATTTCCTTATCATTTAGAAGTAAAAATACCTGATAATCTCCTTTAAAATATTTCAAATAGAAAACAGCAAATTAAATATAAAAAATTAAACTCTACATGTGAGATTATTCATACAACAAAAGCATGGGAAGAAAACCCTGGCCATCCTAACAACAAAACTATGCAAGAATATGAAGGAAGAAGAAGGTGAAGGACAATGCCATATTCATGGAGTAGAACTTTACACCATAAAGACACTGACTCTCTGTAGGTCAATAAACTAATTCAACAGCCGTACAGCAGAAAATTCAAATTCCTAGATGTGGACAAAGGGATTTCAGTTTGTATGGGGAACTGAAGCAGCATTAGCTGCTTTGGGCTTCTAAAACATGCCACATTTTCTCGGTTCTGCAGGACCAAACCAGCTGATTCAGTTTCCACTGAGGCCTTTCCAGGCTTATAAAGGCAACTTCCTTGAGGTGTCCTTACATAGTGCAGTGAGAAAGGCCTCTCCGTCTTCTATAATACTAGGGACTAGCACTTTTTTAACTGCAGTTAACTCCAAAGTACCATATCTCCAGATAAAGTGACATTTGGTTTCAGAGGTAAGCTTCACCATATAAACTCATCCACAGCATTTGCTGATGAAAAATCAAATGCCTACTTGTAGTCACTCCAATATCAGATATATAATCCCCACTTAGCTTGGCTAACCAAACAGTATAGTCCATGTAGTCCAGAGGACAACCTCAGATATAGTTCCTCAAAGCCACCTTCTTTCACACTGTGGAATCCTTAGCCTCCTTCCTTAGAGCCCTGGGTCCCAGGTCCCCCCTTTAAATACCCATTGGTATAGTATTATGGGGTCCTTTAAATAAAGACAATGGGCAGGGTAGGGCGAGAGGAATCGGTACGTGGTGTTCCACTTTTAGGATGCCCTGTCTGTGGACATCATTCTTCTGTCCATAGGAGACAGTAACACACATTTGAGTGTGCAGGCCTCATCTTGAGCAAATCTGTAATGATGTAAAGGACAGAAACGCGATCCCTACCTCCTCCTATGATAACGCAGGCCCCAGCGCCAAGGGAGGAGATGGAAAGGTGACAGCCGGTGACCCCAAAACAAACCACACAGTCTAGTTTTCAGTGATCAAGATCTCACATCTTTCAAGAAAGTTATTTTGAATATTTTGCTTTTGATATCCTTCACTGGAATTGCTCAGCTTCATCTTTGGACTGTTCTTTGTGTAGAGAAACAGTTGGTTTTATTTTTGACCTTTGCTACTTTGCTCAACCTTTTCATGTGTCATATTTTTAATAAACACAGTGTCACCTCATCTCCAAATGATTATGACCTTCTTCCTCCAATTTACATGACTCTCAGTCATTACTGCTGCCACAGGTCCTGGAGAACACCTCTAGGATAGTGATGAAAGTACTGAGAATGGATACGTCTTATTTCTCTTCTCAGGAAATAAAAACACTGATTCATTAAGTATGACATTACTTACAAGTAAAATGTAATCTTATGTCCCTACACTGTTGTAGCTTCTCATCTCAAAAGGTGGATTTTCTCCCATTTGTTTTCTGCATTTATTGAAAGATCATATGATTTTTTTAATTTATTTAATTTAGTGTATGTGCATGCTTGTGCTACAGAGCACACGTGGAGGTCTTACAGAATTTGGTTCTTTCCATCACCTTGGGGGTCCTAGAGAGCCAACTCAGGCTCTCAGAACGGAGTACCTTTACCCACTGATCCACCTTGGTGGTGCTCTTGTGGATTCTCAATTGTTGATTGCTATGGCATATTACAATAAACCATGTTTGGCAAAAGAGCCTATTGCATATGCTCTCATACTACTGTTTCTAGATGAGGAAACAGATGATAACATGCACATCTATTACCGTCTATGGTTACTTAGTTACCTTTACTGGCGCCTTGTGCTTCCTTGCTCTGCACCGCTGGGACCATCTGCAGTGACTGTAAGACACTGACCTCTTCTTGTAGCTTCTCTTCTGCCTTCCAGTGTCAAGAGTTTGATTGTCCTGCTGCACGTTCCTCTGTAAAACCATACAGTGTTGAGGATGCCACGGGAGTGACCAGGAGCCACATTTCAATGCAATGACACATGAACTAAAGCAAAATTCAGCAGAATGACCCTCAGGCTCCCATGAATGCGTCACACTATTGTCTCGTGAGCTTGGCCCTGAGTACCAGTCAAACCCTTTGTTAAAACTGTCAAAAAAAAAAAGTAAATGCTGAAAAATGCTTCAAAAGCATTGCAAAATTATTAGACACTATGGCAGCAACACAAGTATTGGCACAGGTTTTGCTATAGTGTGTAGAAAAACCTTTTAAGTTTCTGCCCTGCATGTCACATTGTCTTAAAAAGACACTTTCAATAATATCAACTTAAAACTTTCAAGTTCCGTGGAAAATAAATTATAGCTACAGAACAGCCAAAGATGCAGGAATTCTGAATTATTCTAACTATTCTAGTCGAGCTTTTACAAAGTTAGCGGAAATGGGGATTTTAAATGGAGTGTGAAATGTTTCTAAACATGTGAAGAAGTGCATAGATTCATTGATGACCATGGCCACACTCGTGACAAACTTCCTAGGACTCTGTCCCAACCCCTACTTTTCAGCACCACCCAATAATACATAGCAGTCTATGGATTCATCAAGGGATTAATCTAATCATGAGGCCAGGGCCACTGGAATGCCACCTCTGGAAAGACCCTCGCACAGCCAGCCAGAGGTGTGTTTTTACTAATGTAGGAAGAGTCAGTCCATTCAAGATGACAATCAAGATTACCAAGCACACATCACAAAGTTACAAAGATGGAGTATGGTGCACACAGATCCATCGGGCTGGTACATTGGGAGCAGAAACAATCACAGCAAAGGACTCGAATTCGGTGTGGAATTCCTGCTCACGAGAGCCAACACAGTAAGAGCCTTCGGGATGCAGGGGATGCGGCAGCCCAGCGCCCAGGCCTGTCACTGCTGGACAAGGGGACGCCAGACACAACAGCTGTGGCACCGGGGTCTGGACCAAGAGGAGACGGGTGCGGCTGAGGACAAGTCTCCCTGGAGGCTCAGCCCACGTCGAGACCGGGGCCGACAGAAGCCGTGAGCACAGCCCCGCGCAGGCCTTGGGGAGCCAAACCGTCCGCGCACAGCACAGCGGAGAGGACGAGGACCTGCCCCGGCCGCTTCCCGCGGACAGCACTCACCATGGCGCCCCCGTCCGCCTCCCTCAGCTGACAGGCCCGAGGCGCCCGGACTGCCCAGCTCTGTAGACGGATCAGGCGCTAAGATGGCGCGAGACAAAGACTCGCGAACCAGCGAACCCGCGAGGGCCCGCCCCTGCGCCCGGGATGCGTGCCTGATTGGATAGAACCTCAGTCCCCCACCCCCTTCGCGTCTTGAGTGACCGCAGATGGCACCAATCAGTGGCTGACTAATACAGACTGCCTGAATAGAGACATCTACGAGTGGTTTTTGTTTGTTTTGCGTTTTGTTTTTCGAGACAAGGTTTGCTGTGCAACCCGCGCTGGCCTCGAACTCATGACAGTCCTTCTGCCTCAGCCCTAAAGTGCTGAAATTGTAGGAACTGACCATTATGCTCCCCTTATCTGCAGCTGTCTGAAGATAAAGCTCACTCCAGGTGGATAAGAGATTGGGGTTTGATCTTGTTCATAAAGTCATATGAATGGTGAATTAAATGTAGAAACGTGTTGTTCACAAATGTAAAGAAAGACGATCATTTTTAAATTTCCAGCAACTTTTTCTTTGATCTTTATTTCTTTGGTTTTGGTCCCAGATCTTTGAACAGAGACGCTGACAGAAATCTAACAATCCATCTGTTAAAGAGTACAAATAAAATGTGAGGCACAGTGTCATTTAAAAATTCCTGACAAAGCCAGGAGGTGGTGGCGCACGCCTTTAATCCCAGCACTCGGGAGGCAGAGGC
>LOJH01015355.1:3401-23495 GCA_001685095.1 Ellobius talpinus | reverse complement strand
TCTTTTCTTGCCTTAGGCTTGCAGGGCCATCAATAAGAAGGAAGAGTTGGACAAACAGAGCCTGGCCCAGTACCTCACTCAAGTGACAAGGGTAAGGTGTGAGTACCTGAGTGGCCAAGACCATGTCGTGATGGGGGACAGGAAAGGGATGAGGGGGTTTGGCTGGGTTTCTGGATAGGAGTCTCTACTGCCGAGGCCAGAATCAGGCTACTTTCAATGTCAACATCACAATGTCCACAAAGGCAGTGGAGCCAGTGTGGCTGCTCTGCAGATCTCAGTAACCAGAGAATTTTATCTGAATTCCCCAGCACCTACAACTGGCTGGGATCCCAGCACTGACATCTATGTTCTCCCCCTTGGGCTCCTGATGGCCCCAACCTGGCCCAGCTGCCACCCTCCTACTGGCCACCTCCCCTCATCTCCATGCCTCCCCTTATCCCCTGTTACCAGTGCCTTTATCTTCCGTGCTCGGTACAGCTGGCCGTGCCCCTTAGGAAGATTCTTTTTCTCTGATGCAGCTTCCCTAAAGGTAAGAGCTGGTCATTTTCCGACGGCAGTAACGGGACTCAACAGAAGCTGGTATGCTTGTCTATTCTTCCGTTTCTAGGCTCCCCTCTCCTGTCACCACTGGCAGACAGACACCTAGGCTCATTTGGACTGTGCCCTGTCTGGAGTTTTCAGGGAACCAAACTAATTCTCTCAAAATCCTCAGAAGCCATCCTGGAAAGCAGGCAGCAGGTAGGTGAGTGTTTTCTTCTTTAATGGCACTCCTCAGTGTTTTAGTATGGACATCTTTCTATACTCAGGGAGAAACCATGGCTGTCCGAGTATGCAAAAAAAAATAGCTCTTGGCAACATGGCATACTAGATATGAAGGGCAATCTAAGGCTGTACCAGGAAGGATCTCTTAGGCTGGTCGCTCTGTTCCCAAAAGTTACTCTCTAAACAGATTATACTAACTACCCTAAATTACTGAGTTCTTAGGGGTGCCCATCCCTGCCAAGGAGGGAACTGTGTTCTTTCAGGGTAATTGATCAGTTGAGGGTGTTACAGGGTCCTGATGACCTGAGATTCGCCTGTTGGAGCTGGTTTTTCTCCATGTGCCCACAAAGGGCAGGAGCTCGGGTAAACCCCTCCAGCAAGCGTAGGTGGTAAACTGCACACATAGGGCCATCTGCGCAATTCTGCAGATGGAGTCTGTGGAAAACAACACCGGTTCTCCGACTAAGAACCCCCGTGGCGTGTGAATAAGCAGCTTTCTCTCCTAAGATGTTTTTCCTTTCTCCTGTTAAACTCCTAGCTTCTCTTTCACCGTGGCTGAGGTGTGCCTAATCCTATGTGTGTCCCCAGTAGGGATGGCAAGGCCCCACCATGGAGATGCTACTCTGTCAAGCTTCTTGGTCACCTTCATCTTCCTGCAGCTCCTGCCTGCTGGGAACGGTAGGACAACAGCCCCTTCCTGACCCTAGGAAAGTTTTGCCCAGGGTCAAACTGAGGTCTCCAACGGAAGCTCAGGTCTAACGGAGCCCTCATACCCTCAAAGAGGAAATGGGTATAGGGGGAGCACCTGTCTCCTGCCTGTGACTTAACCTAGCCTTTTCATTTGCTTCTTTAAGGGAAATCAGATTTCCGTGTCCTTGGACCTCCTGAGCCACTTCTGGCCATAGTTGGCCAAGACAAAGAGTTGCCTTGCAAACTGTCACCCAACATCAGTGCTGAGGGCATGGAGCTGAGGTGGTACAGGGACCAGCCCTCGCCAGCTGTGCACGTGCACCAGAACGGAGACGATGTGTATGAAGAGCAGATGGTGGAATACAGGGGAAGGACCACATTCATCGGCAACCGCATGGTCCGAGGAGAGGCCACTGTGAGGATACACAATGTCACCATGTTTGATAATGGGACTTATCACTGCATCTTCAGGGAGCACACATCCCACAACCAGGCCACCCTGTGGTTGAAGGTGGCAGGTGAGGGCTGTGTGGGTCTTACGTTCTGCTGGGGAGCCTCTCTCAGCAACGACCACCATACCAGACCACGGCCTCCAGAGCCCTGAGCCCTAAAAGCTGGAGAGGCTTGGTGACACCTGCTCCCAGGCAAAACTCTCTTCCCACAGGCTCTGTGTCACATGTGTCCCCAGGATGTAGTTCTGAATAGAACGCTGTTTCCCCATCTGCCTTCCCTTCATCACACACCCTAGTACAGAAAGGGAGCACAGATGTGGGGGAAGGGGGGTCAAGGCACCGAAACAGCTGGGAGGCGGAAAGACGAAGCCTGAAGCAGAGAGTCAGAGAGAGGCGGCAAGAAGTAAGAAGCAGATTGAGAAATAAAGTAAAGAAGAGAAAAACAGAGGGAAGGCAAGAACACAGAGAGAGAACAAAGAGAAACCCGAAGAGAGACAGAGAGGGAAAAGCTGAAACAGATGGGGGAAACAGAAGAAGAGAGTGAGATTATTTGGGGGTATGGAGAAGTTTCCCTAGGTTAACAGAATTTGTTATTTGTGGTGAGATAGACCCCAGCTCCTCCCTTGTCCCACATTTAGTGGCAAACTTTGTTTTTCTCCTTAAATCTCCCATTTCACTCGACTGTTTTNTTTTTTTTTTTTTTGGAAACACAGTGCTGCCTTAGTGGCGTTAACTACAAATAGGTGGTCCAGGAAGAGTCATAGAATCTACTAACACCTACAAGACATCCCCTCCCCCATGGAAGCAACTAGCTACGGGGTCTGAGCTGATGTTCTTCCTTCAGGGCTGGGCTCATCACCCGTTATCCACGTGACTGACACCCAGGACAAAAGCATACGGGCAGAGTGCACCTCAGCAGGCTGGTTCCCAGAGCCCGAAGTGGAGTGGCTGGACCTCCGAGGACAGCCAGTGCCCGCTGAGACTCACTTCTCACCCTCTGCCAGCACTGGCCTCTTGACTGTGGTATCCATCGTGACTGTCCAGGAAAGGACTGCGGAGGGTCTGACTTGCTCCATCTCTAACCCCCTATTCCCTGAGAAGAAGGTGGCTGAGACTTACCTGCCTGGTGAGTACCTGTTCAGTTCTGCCATCAAAGGCAATAGCACGGGAGTCCAGGTGCTGGGTACCAGGGATGTATGGAGAAAGCTGTAGGGGCAGAGCCAGAGAAGCCCCTGCCTGCAGCCTGGCCAAGGGGGTCACGGGGATGTTGGTTTCCAAAATGAAGCGGTAATGGGGTTGCAGGGAGATCCAGCAGGGAAGCAAGAAAGATGCATCCTGATGTTGGTTGTTGCTGTTGTTGGTCTAAGAATTTTTTTTTAAAGAGAACTAAAAGTTCATGGCAAATCTAATCAGAAAGAACATAGATTTTCTTTTCTTTAAAAATCGCTATTCATTTCTTTTGTTTTATGTGTATGAGTGTTTTACTGATTACATATGAGTGTACTGCCCTTGGAACTGGAGTTACAGATGGTTGTGAGCCACCATGTGGGTGCTGGAAACGGGACCTGGGTCCTCTGGAAGGGGCAGGCACACTCTTAACCACTGAAATGTCTCTCCAGTCCCTGGATTTTCTACATCCCTCATCTCACAGTCATAGCTCCCCCAGGTATGAAAACCCAGAAGGGGAATAGCACAAGGATGAACAGGCAGAGACCCACCAGGGTCAGCAAGAACATGGGACCCAGTTGTACAGGGTGCTCAGAGGGTGCACACAGGACAATGACATCTGTTCACCAGCACTGCATGCTGCCTCAAGCCCTCTACCCTCTCTATCCACACTCTGTCTTCCAACTTATGCCTGGAGACCCCTGACCTTTTTTTCTTCTTCAAATGGTTTTGCCTTTCCCCAGTGTTTTATAGTTGAAACCACACCAAATCCATTTTTATCAGACTGGCTTCTTTTAGTTAGTAACATGTATTTAAGAGTTTTCTGTGACTTTCCTGGTGTCTTAGTTACTGTTCTATTGCTGTGAGGAGACACCATGACCAAGGCATCTTACAGAAAAAAAAAAAGAAAGAAAAAAAAGCATCTAATTGGGAGTTTGCTCACCATTTCAGAGAGTGAGTCCTTTATCATCATGGCGGGGACCATGGTGGCAGGCAGGCAGGCAGGCATGGTGCCGGAAAAGTAGCTGAGAGCCCACATCTGATCCTCAAGTTATAGGCATGGTGTGGGCTTTTGAAAACCTCAGCCCACCCCCAGCGACACACCTCCTCCAAAAAGGCCATATCTCCTAATGTTCCCAAACAGTTCCATTAACTGGGAACCAAAAATTCAAACATAGAATCCTATTGGAGTCATTCTTATTCAAACCACCACACTTAAAAAATCATTTATTAAAAAAAAAAACTTTAATAAATTAACTGTGGTCTATCCAGACATTTAATCTATCTATCTACTAAGGGCTATGTTTAGCTTTCCATTTAAAGTTTTATTGCTTTAAAGGCTTGTTTTGTGACTTTTTGAAAAAGGATATCATTATGTAACCCTGGCTGGCCTGGAACTCCCAATATAGACCAAGCCAATCTTGAACTCACAGAGATCTGCCTGCCTCTGCCTCCCAAGTGCTAGAATTAAAGGTGTGTGCCACCATACCTGGCAAAAGTCTTATTTCTAAATGATGTTAAACTTACAGCTTAATTTTGCAAAAATAGCATAGTTTACAAAAATAATAAGTCTCTGCATCAATTACGCAGATTCACACTTTGATGAACTTCTTTTTCTACAAATAGCATACCTAGTATCTGTATCTTACCCATACAGCCACGCATACAACTTCCTCAGTCCATTCTGGGCTCATGGGCCACGGACAAGCGTGTATTATTATCAGTCCCAGACAGACACTGGAAGCCCATGGGCAGGGTGGGCAGGGTCTGGGTCTGGTGAGGGCTGCTCCACAGTTCATAGATCTTCTTGCAGTGTCCTCACGTGGAGGAAGGGCCAAGACCTCTCTGAGAGACTTTTTATAAAGGCATTGATCCTGCTAATGAGGCCCCACCCTCAGGACTTCCCCACCTCCCACAGCCCACCTGTGCCATCATCTAAGAGGCTGGAATTTCTGTTTGGGGGACACATATGCAGGCTATAAAGCACTGTGTATCAGAAGACATCTCAATTTTTTTGGAACCCTTTTTAGAATGGTCTGTGAACACTGTGTCCCTTGAGTCTGGAATGTTGGAATGTTGTAGAGTGTGTGTGTGTGTGTGTGTGTGTGTGTGTGCAACAAAGACAGTCCACTCGTGTTTTTCTTGATGCCCTGGAATCCTCTTAGCCCCCCTGTTCAGAAGACCTCCGTCCACGGAGAGGGGACCAGCTCTACCTCTGATCCTCGTGGCACTAGGGCTTGTCACAGCAGCAATTGCCTGTGCCTTCGGGAGATCGCACAAAGAGGATAAAAGTGAGGAGGAAGAAGACGCGGATCCAGGAGCTGGTGCTGAGGCTGAGCCCTTCCATGGTGAGTGGGTCCTGACCCTCACACCAGAGACCTAGATGCCACGCTGTGGTTTGAGGCTTTGTCTCTGTGCCAACCAACACAGTGGGAACAGAATGACTAGTGGGGATTTCGACTCTGGAATTTCCTGACTACCACCCACCCAGAGGAAACTCTTCATCCCTGAGATCCCTTGCTGGGTTATTCCTCACAAGATAATTCTGAGCAGTCTACAGGGCCTCCTTCTGGAAAACGGATAGACAAGAGCTTGAAGTTTGGGCTTGTCATTTTTCCATCACTGAAACAAAATGCTTGAGGCTCGGTCGGTCATGTGTAACGGAATGTTTACTTAGCTCACATTTGGGGAGTGAAATGTCCAGGATCAGGTGGGCCATGTGGTGAGGGCTCCTTGGCTGTATCATATCATGGTAGATAGCAAGACAGAAAAAGCAAGGGATTTGGACATCAGGGTCAAATGGGAACTAGCTAGGGCTTCCAGAGAACTAAAGGATGTTCCCATAAGGCATTACCTTGGATGAGGCTCCGCCTCTTAAAAGTTCCCCCACTGCTGGCCAGTGATGGTGCATGCCTTTAATCCCAGCACTCGGGAGGCAGAGGCAGGTGGATCTCTGTGAGTTGAAGGCCAGCCTGGTCTACAGAGTGAGTTCCAGGACTGGCTCCATAGCTACTAGGAAATCCTGTCTCGAAAAAAAAATATATATATATCCCCCACCTCCCGCTATTCACACTGAGGACCAGGCTTCTAACAAGCAAACTCTGAGGACCCATGCCAATCACATGAAATCACCCACAGAAAAGCCTACATCTAGAGTACTGGCTGTGAGGTGTCGGTGTGAATTCCAAGTTTTCTGTCTGCTGGAGGTGGTCTCTGTCGTCTCTCAGTCTCTCTGTCCCTCAGTCTCTCTTCCACACAGAGTTTAGTACCCTGGGAGCTGTTCCAGGCTATGCTCACACCTGCCTCTCTCACTGCCTGGGGGAATAACAAAATCAGTTTAAATGGGGCCAGTAACAGATTTATAGAAGTGGAGGGGAAACCTTCAAGTAAGAGACAAACCTTGGATCCCTCATCCAAGTGGGGCCAAGATGGCAAAAGCCTCCACATCTGACACTTTCCTCTCTCTACAGCCAGCCTATCCCTGGACCCTGAAACTGCAAGTCCCAAACTCATAGTGTCTGAGGATCGGAAAAGTGTGAAGCGGTTGCTGTTTGACCAAGACCTGTCTCCCAGTTCCCAAAGATTTGATCAGGATCCCTGCATCTTGGCCCGAGAGCGGTTTGATGCAGGAAGACATTACTGGGAAGTGGAGGTTGGGGACAGGAGGGCCTGGATTCTAGGTGTGTGTCTGGAGAGTTTGGGACGAGAAGGTAGGATCCCCAAGTCCCCTCAGCATGGCCTCTGGGCCCTGGAGTTTTACAAGAAGAAACTCCAGGCCCTCTCCTACCCCAGGACTCACCTGTCTCCTCCACAACCCCTCCGGTGTGTGGGCATCTCCTTAGACTTTGAAGCAGGAGAAATCTCCTTTCACAATGTGGCCAACGGCTCCCTGATCTATGTGTTCTCTGGGCTGTCTTTTTCTGGTCCCTTACAGCCGTTTTTCTGCCTCTGGACCCATGACCCCAGGCCCCTGACCATCTGCTCAGTGGTCATAGAGACAGACGAAGACACAGAATCCTCTGGAGGTCCTTGACCTCCCCCGGGAACTCCTGAGACATCCTTAGGAGGGAGAGGCTCCTGCCTTCTTGACACCCTGGCTCCTGGTATTATATATTGCATTTCTGTGTGAATTTATGGCAAGACACCAGGGGCTGGATACGCTGCCTTTGCCAAATTTCTGTGCTGAATGCTGAGCGCCTTCCCCACCCCACTCAGGATTTCTGAAGATGTTGTCATTTGGAGATGGGGCATTGAAAGAGATTAAGGTTAAAGGGAAGTCCTTGATGTACCTTAACCCGATAAACCTGCTGTTCTTGTAAGAGGAGAGATCTGGACACACACATACCCTGTGGGGAATCAGAGAGGTGCCATTCACTAGCCCAGGAGACCAGCAATGTCTCAGAATTCTAGCTTCTGGGACTTAGAAAGTGGTTCCTGCGGAGTGAGAGTCATGTGGCTCTCCTGTGCTGAGGTCCTCTGTCATGGCTGCCGACCCATGGTGAGGAAAACGACACAGTAAGAATAACTGGGCTGTCCAGCTCAGTGGTGGGTGTGCTGCAGCTGCTCCATAACTGGGCCTTGCCCTCTTCTTACTCTTCCTCCATCCTGTTCGTCTTTCTTTTCCTTCCTCCCTGCTTTCCTCTCCCTTCTCCCCTTCTCTTTCTTCCTGTTAAATGTTTATTTCTGATGATGATGATGATGGGGTGTGTGGATGTGTCCTGCACGCACGGACATAAGTGCAGTGTTTACGGAGGCCAAAAGCAGCATCTGATCCCCTAGAACTCTAGTTACAAAGGTTGTGAGGTGACAGGTGAGGGTGCTGGGAACAAAACCCAGGTTTTCTGCGAGAGCAGCCTGGGCTCTTAGTCATTGAACCATCTCTCCAGCCCTTCCCTCTTCTTTCTCTTTTCTCACTCCGCCAATCTCTATCTTTAATCCTTTTCTCTCCCTCACTATGACAGACTAGTTCAAACCGCACAAAGGCAAAGATCTCAAGATTCCTAAGGCTTTGGTCAGAGTTCAATGAGGACAGAAACCACGAAAGTGTTGACAGAGAAAGCAGACTCGAAGTGGGTGTTGATGGACGCTGAGAACACAGGAGACAAAGCTAGACCATGGAACCAGCTCTCAGCTACCTGAGAATCTTCCACTCTGAGACCAAGGGCAGAAGGGAGACAAGAGACTGGAGAGTGGTGCTGCTGCGTGGTGCTTGCTCCACGGGTGCTGAGAAGATGCAGTCTGCCCGGTGCTGTGAGGCTGGCGGCCCTAAGAGAAACAGAGTCACACTGTCCCGAGACACAGCACTTCCTCTTGCTGCTCATTACGTTTTCCAGCGGGGGTCTGTTGGTGGGATCTCTGTGGTGTTCAGGACCCCCTCCAGGGGGACTGGGGCTTAAAGTTAAGTGCTCTGGCTTAAAAGCCATTGAGGACTCGTCCCTCCGTGTTCTGGAGACTAGAAAATTGAACTGAAGTGTGGGCAGGGTTGGCTTCTCTGGGAAGCATTGGAAAATCTACTCCAGGCCTCCCTCCCGATATGGGGTAGAGTCCAGCCCCCCTTGGCTGGCAGGAGCATCACGACAAATGCTGGTGTTGTCGTTGTATGGCCAGTTCCTCTCTGCGTTTCTCTCTAAAATCTTTCTCTTGGATACGCTTATCCAGCCCAGAGCCCACTTTAACACAGGCTGACCCCACCCTGAGGTTGGTAACTTGATTGCATCTGCGAAGACACTTTCTCCAGATGACCCCAGTCATAGTTAATGCCCGCATATCGGGAGGGCACTCAACCTACCATAGTGGGTCAGAGTTGAAGGGCACTGCCAAGTGGTGGGCACGCCCTTTTGCACTGGAATGTCGCCTCAGAATGAGGAGGTCGTTGTTTATAAGGGCTGTAACAGTTATACGAGCTTCAGAGACAAGATCCTCAGACACAGATGAAGAACACCTAGGGTTTTGGGTTCACAGTCGAGAGCACAGCCGTGGTTAGTCTGTGGAGTAGCAAGGAAATGTCACAAGCACAGGTGGCCCTGAGCTGGGCTTTGGAGAGAGGCTGGCATTTGTACAGGAAGAAATGGGTGAAAAGGCGTGTGACACCACTGCCCGGCTAGTTTTTATTTTTGTTTTTAAGATTTATCTATGTATTTTACGTATTTGGGTGTTTTGTCTGCATGTATGTCTGCACACCGGAAGGTGGCCCCTGCCCTTAATTCCAGCACTTGGGAGCCAAAGGCAGGCAGATATCTGAGTTTGAGGCCAGTCTGGTCTACAGAGTGAGTTCCAGGACAGCCAGGGCTACACAGAGAGACCATGTCTCGTAAAAACAAAAATGTCTGTCTTCGTGTGTGTGTGTGTGTGTCTGTATGTGTCAGTGTGTGTCTGGTGTGAGTGTGTATGTGTCTGTATGTGTGTGTGTCTGGTGTGAGCGTGTGTCTATATGTATGTCGTCTGGTGTGTGTGTGTGTGTGTGTGTCTGGTGTGTGTGTATGTCTGGTGTGTGTATGTCTGGTGTGTGTGTGTGTACCTTCAGAGACCAGACTAGAGCACTGAATCCCTTGGAGCTGCAGTCAAGGCATTTGTGAGCTGCCCAACGTGGGTGCTGAAATCAGCACTCCTGTTCCTATGATGGAGCATCAGGTCCTTTTAATTGCTAACCCATCTCCCACTCGCGAGCTTTCTTGTTTGAAGGGTGCAGCATGGTGAACAGTGGTCAAAGTGTACAATCATGTAGCAGCACCATCAAGTCAGAGTCCTTTGCCATTCAAGTCCCCTACACTTGTTGGTACTTGATCCCCACCATGACTCTACTGCAGGTAGCCCCTGATCTGTGAAGTTTTTTATTTTGTTTTGATTTCCCCTCTCTCATTCTTGGACTTAATTTGAAGTCAGTTTGTTTAAATTGTGGAATATTACTGAAAACATTGAGTTGAGAGCCTTCATTTTTCTTGGCTTTCTATTTGGCACCTCTATGTGATGAACCCTTTCACCCTGTTCTGGAATTTAAAATAAATGGAATCATACTATCATTTTCTTGTCTCCTTTACTTCTATGTTAGTCCGTTTCTTGTTGTCATGACAACATACCTGCTGCTAGAAAACATGTTTCATAGCTGACACTTTTGGGGAGCACATTACCTGATGAACCCCAAGTGGCTGCCCCTTTTCACCATCCAATTGGCAGCTTCTCTCTCCTCTCCTGTCCTGGCTTCATTTCTGTTTTGTATCAAGTTGACAACAACTTGTCACAGCTAGAGTTACTAAGGGAAGAGGGGCCCTACAGAGGAGTTGCTTCCGTTGGACTCCCTGTGGGCAAGACTGTAGAGCAGTGGCTCTCAACCTTCCTAATGCTGCGACCCCTTAATACAGTTCCTTACGCTGTGGTGACCCCAACCATAACATTATTCTGTTGCTGCTTTATAACTAATTTTGCTACTGTTATGAATTGTAATGTAAATATCTGATACATAGGATATCTGATATGTGACCCCAAAGGAGTCAAGACACACAGGCTGAGAACCATTGTTGAGACCCATTTGTACTGATGTTCGTGGGAGGGCCCAGCGGGTGATGCCACACCTGAACAGGTGGTCCTAGGTGCCCTGAGAAAGCAGGCTGAGCTTCAGTTCCTGTCTCCAGGTTTCTGCCCTAGTTTCTCTTCCTGATGAGCCATACCTGCAAGCTGAAATCTTTTCCTCCTCAGGCTGCTTTTGGTCATGATATTGTCACGACACTAGAAAAGCAAATGACAACTTCTAAGTTCCCCAACACCGGCTGTGCCTGTTTGAATGAGAAATGCCCCACAGGCGCCCAAGTTTGAACTCTTGGTACCCGGTTGATGGTGTTTTTTGAGAAGATTGAGGCGGTGGGGCCTTAATAGAGGAAGTATGTCTTTAGGGGGCACAGTTTGAAGGTTTACAGCCTCAACCCACTTCCAGCTTGTCCTCACTGCTTCCACTGTGTGGTTGAAAAGGGATCTGTCTATCAGCTTCCTGCTCCAGCTGCCCGCTGCCATGCCTCCCCTCCCATCATGGACAGTTGCTCTGAAACCCTTAGCTCAAATCAACTTCCTTCCTTAAATTTCTCTTGGTCAGATACTTTATCACAGGAACCAGAAAATAACTAATACAGAAGCTGATCAGGGAGGCAGAGTTCAGCTTTGTGTTGATTTTTTTGTGAGACTGGAAATCCAGGTTGGACTGGAATTTGGTTTCTGCCTCAGCCTCAGGAGTGCCAGTATTAGTTTAGACTGAGCTTTGTGCTCATGATTTCCTGCCTGCTGCCCCTTGCTCCAATGAGGCTCTCAGCCGATTGGTTGGTGGCCATCCCCATCGGTGAGCAGGGTTCTTCTTTACCCACTGATAATTTCTTCAGAGCACTGTCACGGAGACAGACAGAAAAGTCAGGAGACATCATTTTGCCCAACCCTGCTGATGCATTAACCACCATGGCTGGTTCATCCAGGCTTCATGAAAAGGTAGGAGCATGTCTCTAAATGCACCCTGCCACTAGGAAGTCCTTCCCCATCCCACTCCCCCATTCTCCCTTAATCACAGTGTGTGTGTGTGTGTGTGTGCACGCGTGCATGCATGTGAGCTCTAAATCACATGCATGTGCACTGTGGCACATGAGGACAAGTTGGTTCTCTCCTTCCACGATGTGAGTTCCAGAGACCGCACTCACTCAAGTAGTCAGGATCAAGTAGCACGTGATTTTTACTGCTGAGCTTTCTTGACAGCCTCCACTCTCCCTTTAAAATGACTAGTGATTCTGTAAGTTTAAGTAGATCTCAGGTCCCTGAGAGTCCTTCCCCACTGGAATGTCACCTTTCTGCATAAGACCTGCTCTTACCCTTCACTGTCTAGTTTAATCACAAAGGAAAACAGGAAGTGAGCACCATTCAACCCACATTTTAGGAGTTGCTCCTTGCTCTTCTGGCCCCACCCCTGCATGCTCATGGTGTTTCATTGCACCCTTTCATGTCCCCATGATTTATTTGCATGGGAAGCAACTGCTGAGGAAGATTCTAAAGGATTTTCTCATTCTTGGGAGAACCGTGAGTAAAACTATGGTAAGCTGGAGAAAGCATGAGTTTAAAGGATGGGCTGTCCAGATGGCTCAGTGGGTAAAGGTTCTTGCCACCAAACCTGATGACTTAAGTTTAATCTCTGGGACCCGTGTTAAGGAAGGAGAGAACTCACTCCCAAGAGTTTTCCTCTGATCTCCCCATGCTTGCTGTAGTGCACGCACTCCCAAAACAATGTAATACAAAATTAAGAATGATCTCTTCTTGGATCTACAGAATTACTCACCTAGCCAAGCTTCATAAACTTTTTTGTTAATGAAAGGTCTGTTAGGAAGAGGAATATTACTCAAAGTTATTTTAAATATTGCTGAAATAGAAACACATTTCGTCATTTTTGTTCATATATATCTTTATCTATTATCCAGGCTGTATTTTTTTTCTGCTGTCACCAACTCATTGAGCTATGAGGTTTGTGCACCATGTACATGCAGTGCTCACAGAGGCCAGATGAGGGCGCTGTATCCCCCGGAGCTGGAATTATAGACTGTTGTGAGCCACCGTGTTGAGTGTGGCAAACCAAACCCTGGACCTCTGGAAGAGCAGTCAATGCTCTTAACCGCTAAACCATCTCTTCAGAACCCAGCTATGACCCACATTTATCAGTAAAAAATAATCAAAGTTAAAAATATTCTCAAAAATAATGGCCACAGTCTACGTGGAAATATAAAATTGAGATTTCTATAGCACCTGTAGGGACTTTAGGTGAGGGTGAAAAACAGCTGGCTGTAAAAACTGGGAGTGCTTGCTTGCTGCAGTCTGTCTCACAATCTTCCTGAAGTTCTGTAAATGGATAAAATGGGCTAAAACTCAGATCCTTAATCAAGAGTATCAGTATTCGTACGCATAGTAAAGTGTCTGCCGTTTTGGGTTTTTTTTTCCTAATGTAGATGTAAATAAAATAGCAATGGAGACATGGTAGTATAATTTTCCCCAAGGAGGGCACCAGATCGAAAGGGCGGTGTTCAGTCAAGCACAAGGGCCTAGACAGTTACCTTTTCTCTTTGGTGGAAGTTGGACAGTTAACATGGAACTCAAACCAGGGAACCTGTACCACTGAGATTTTCCTGTCTTGGCCAAGATGGTGAGTTATCATTGTGCTTTCAGGTCCTGTTGGTTATTTATTTTGTTTGGGGTCAGGCAACTTGGGCTCAAGTAGTGGGGTCATGACAGACCACACTGTATATCCATAGGTAACCCGGGAGGAGGTGGCTTTAGTCCCTGAGGCCCCCTACACCTGGGAAGTGTGTTGCTATGTAGAAGGTTGGACGTTGGCCTTGAAAACGAGTCAAAGCCAAACCCAAACGTCGATTAAAAGTATATCTTTTCAAATTATTGCATGATGCGTATTCGACGTGTATCAACAGTCAGGAGCAGAACTAATTTTGAAGCACTCGGGAGCTATATCGAGTGTGCAGATGAGTAAGTGCTGGGATTAACAAGTTAATAAATACAGCTTGACAAGTACAGCAAAGGGCGGCGGCAGAGGGGGGAGCCACGCTTGTCACTGTCAGCATCTCAATACGATTTTTTAAAATTAGTTTGAGACCGGGTCTCACTTTGTAGTACTTGCTGACCCTAAGTACCGGGGTCAAAGTTAGGGGCAGTGCCTCCCACCTGAATCATCAAGAGAGCTGAACCTGTTTAGAATCCAAGAACTGTCTGAAGGAACCCCAGTTGTTTTGTTTCAAACCTCTCTCTAGCATGTTGCAGTTATACCTCTGCCAGGCCACCAGGGGGAGAGTCCCCACTCTGGCCCAGGTAAAAATGGCTTTAGGGTCAGGAGTCCATTAAGCTACCCAGCAATTCCGGTTAGCTCTACCGAAGGGTCCTGAGGGCGGACAAGACCTCCGTACCCGTGGCCATCCTTGCATTGCTGAGTGCCGCGTTAGGCACTGTTTTGCGCAGTGATCAGCTCCGCGGCTCACGGACCTCGGCGCTGGAGGTGATTGTAGGGGCAGAACCGCTGCAACACCTGAGTCTCCAGAGCCCTGAGCGCGACGGGAGAATGGGGTGGAGAGGGAGTCGAGCAAGATGCTTGCGGTCCACGTAGGTGTAAACAGATGCAGGAAGCAAACCACCAGACATGAATAAACAGCTTATAGCCTAACCGGCTCTAACAAACGGCCGAATCCTCGGGCAACCCGAAAGTCCCATTGGCTACTCTGTGATTTGTCCAATCAGAAGAGCCCAGGAAGTCACCTCATTTGCGTATGACCAGGGTAATTTTTTTTTAAAATTTTTATAGAAGAGTGACGTTTTGCACGCGTTTTTCTCAGGTACTTGTTTCCTCAGCAATCCGTTTTTCCGGGCTGGAGACAAGTGATTTTTCTTCTTTGCCAGGGTACAGAATTGTCCACAGGGGAAGGGGTGCCCCTGTCCTCAAGACACCTAATAAGAATTAGGAATGTATCTACCAGCCCCACGGGGCAGGGTGGGGGAGACGACCTGGGTCTAGGAAAGGAAAAGCAAGCCTTTGCAACCGATGGGAAGGCATGACCCTTTATGATCAACGGAGCATGGTATTGGCCTTGGCTCTGTAATCAGAGGCCACCCCTGAAACCTCTCCCTCAGGCCAGAAAATTGAAAGCCTCTCTGCACTTTCAGCTTTCTGGGAGACAAGTTCAAAGTGAAAACAACACAGGGCAGCATATCCCGAGAGTTGCTCATGTCCTTTAGGACGAGGTCTAAGAACAAGGAATAGATTTTAGAACCTAGTCGTCAGAATACCAGCCTCTACATTTATGAAAGTAACCACAGGAACTCAGATGCTGCCCCCGCGAAACGGGAAAAAAAAAATACTTGTCCTGGGTGGTCCCTGTACGCCTGTCCAAGGGGCCCTAAAGTTTGCCTGCCTTTGCTTAGACCCCACCAGCTCCCAAAATGCAATCTTACTAAAACCAAAGAAACAAAACAAAAAACCGGACTATTTGTTCTGTGAGTTTAAGCCTGGTTGGCCTGTGTACTGTATCAATGGTGGTGTTTCACTTGCTATTTTGCTTCTAAAGCCAGCAGTCTTGTCTCCTAGAAATTCCTTAACAGCACATTCTTCTTCATGAATGACAGTTTAACAGAGAATCTTTGTTCAACTCAATTATCTATCTCCAAGTTAAACTTCTCTTATGGAAATAAAGCACCTCACGTGGGCATCAAGTGGCATAAAACCTGTGGAAGCCGCCCTGTCCCTTGATTTTTAGCAGTCTTCTGGTTATTTGGGGTTTTCCGCTCTAGAAAACTAGGTGGGTGTGAGAATAGCCTTTGAACTGACCTGCCTGGGGACAGCTGCCACCAGCCCTCACTTCACTGTGGAGCGGTTAGGAAAGAGGAGCCACAGCCAGTTTTCACTGACAAAGAAATGCCAGAGATTTGGCCCAGACCCTCACAGAACTCCCCAAAGGGAGTTAAGAACTTCATCTGCTGGGGAGGTGCTGCCAGAGAATCCCGAGATCAAGGCCCAACCAAATGACTTGCATGTTGGAATATAGTAAGCCTGTTCATCTATGAACATGGCTCCACATATGGATCCAACTGGGGGGGAAAATAGCAGAAACACACACACACACACACACACACACACCAAGCCCCTGACCTATAGTGTATTCTGTACTTTGACCTCACCATTTCCCTCTAGCCACATAAAACTAGTTCACACAGTATTGCTTATACTCAACATGACAGTACTGTTGCCGAAATCCCAAGCAAGGTCTGAAAGTGCCTTAAAACCTGGCCGTTTTCAATCTGGGAAAGGCCCTAGCAAAAACAAAAACACTTTCTGCTGCTTCTCCCTGCTTTTGGTGTGTGAGTGGACAGTGGGGCAGGGTGGTGGGTTCACAAGATTGTTCCACATAGCCATTAAACTAATGACAATCATCCTGCCTCAGCTTCTTGAGTGTGGCTTTAAAAAACAAAACAAAACACAACCAGGGTTTCATCATGGAGCTTTGCCTGGCCTGGAACTCACTCTGTAGACCAGGCTGGCCTCAAACTCAAGAGAGATCTGCATGCCTCTCAAGTGCTGGGATTAAAGGTGTGCGCCACCATGCTCAGTGTCTTTTCAAAGTTGGTATTCTCTTCATTCCCCACATCCAAAACTTGTGCATTTCCCATCCCACAAGCAACCACCCCCTCCAGATTCCCCTGATGTCCAACATGGTATCCCAGCAAATCCAACCTGGAGCCTGTGGGTCAGGTGCAGGCAAAGGATACCTATGAAATCAATGCAGCCCACCACCAAACTGGACTTCTCTTTGTAGACAAGTGCAAAAAGATGGACATATCTTTACAGGCCGCATGTACACTTTAATTTAGCTGTTTTTTACTTACCATGGTACCTTGAAGTCCCACTCATGTAAAACATCCAGTTGATCTCTTCTGTCTCAAGGGCTCCACCTTCCACGACTTTCCACCTCCCTAGCAAAGGAAGCCCCATGGCCTGTCTTGTAATGGTGTGGTAAGCAAAGTATAAACTAACTTGAGGACCTGGGAAGGGATGTCCTTGGGCCACCATGCCTCTGAATCTGTCAAATTCTTGAGAGCTGACATTCACTCAGCAGTAGTGGCAGGGAGCAGAGCATGTCATTATTGGGATTCTACCTTTAGGTTTCTGCTATATGACACTGTGAGATTTCTCCTCCAAATAGTGGCATTAGGAAGGTGAGACCTTGGGAGATAATATAGTAAAAAGGACAGAACTTCACAAATAGGATTAGTGCTCTATTAGGTATCCTAGAGACCTTTCGTGTGTGTGTTGTTTTGTTTTTAGAGACAAGGTTTCTGTGTAGCCCTGGCTGTCCTGGAACCCACTCTGTAGACCAGGCTGACCTCGAACTCGAGAGATCCACCTTTCATTCTTTCTTCCCTGTGAACGCACAGGAAGGACATCTATATGAACTAGAACTAGGAAGCAGGCCTCATCAGATAAGGAATCTGCCACCAGACCTGATTCAGCTCCCTCAGTGGGGCAAGAGGACAAAGCTGGCCAGTGCCAGGAGGGACCCAGAGGGATAGCAGATTCCTCTCCAGTGAGAAGAGGCCAGTGAAGGATCTTGCGGGTCCTGGTGCTGAGGTGCTCAGAGGTTCAAATTCTGGAGGTGACCAGGGTTATGAAGGGCAGGGGGAAGCGTCATATGTGGCAGCCATTTAGACCGCTGTGGACTGTATATGTGAATTCCAGGTTACTAACAGGCAAGCAGAGCTGTGGTGTAAACCTGAGGTTTTCTCAACTGAAGACTGCGCTTCACACATTTGCGGGGAGCCACAGGGGCAGAAGAGGGACAGCGTCTGAGACACGGGTAGACAGTCCAGACTGCCTGGCATTCTCTACCTGTCATTCAATTAGTCTAATTTCCATTTTTGTCATCAACAGAGGTCACAGTCTGTCGAAAAGGGGCACACTATTCAGGGCTACTGCTCTCACTGCCACCTGCACCTCTGCTCCTGCCTTCCTGTTCTTCCCTGGCACTTGGGAAGCTCTTCTGCCTGCAGGGAAGGTCCATCCTGGATATCCAGTCTGTTATCTTCCAGCCCTAGAGGTTTTTGCTCACCTGGCCAGCCCTTTGGCAGGACCCGGTCAGGTGGGCTAAGCCAGAGTCCCGTGGCATGATGTCTCTCCTCTTGGCCCTTCTAGCCACTGATAGATTCTGCTTCCTGGATGCAATTCCCACAATCAACAATCAACACTGGGTTCAAAGTGACACCTAACTTCTCTCCTTGACTGTCTCAGTGACGATCTGCTTATCTTGCTTTCACAAATATCAAAGACCCTGGAAGCCGGTCAGGAGCGGAGGTTAGCCACTGTGTGGACAGAGACCGGGAGGTATGGAAACAGAGAGGCTGGAGCAAGCCACTTTATTCAGCACTGAGAACCCAGCCCACCTGGGAGCCAAGCTGGAGCCAGTCACTACACCCCAGGCCGGGGCCTTCTGAGGATAGAATGCTGCTACCCCCGAACCTACATAGGTCTGTGTCTTTGGCCCCTGGCCCGTGTCTGTCCACTCTGCTGGGTTTTGTTTCTTGGACTAGTTATCTACACACACAATGCTGCAGGCAACCACGCTACCGCTACGCCACGAGTTTTGTGAACTTCACCTACTGGAGAAAATACGAGGTGAGAAAAAGCCAAAAATACAGCCAAGTAAAGAACCAGGTGACTTGGAGATGCCAACCCTGCTGCTCTTCTGCAGGGAAGAAGGTCCCTTCCATGAGAGGTGGGTAACAGTAGGGAGCACTTTGGGGATGCCAGCGACACCCAAGGGGCACAAGCCAGGACGAAAGAGGCTAAGAAAGCAAAGCAGAAGACAGCTCCCAGGATCTGGCACATCAAGACCCAAAGGGAAGGAGCAGTCCTCCGGAGGGTAGAGAATACTTCATTTTCTTTTTCCCAGCCATACCTCGGGGCCTCCTGCATCGATTCCCTGGCACTAACACAAGTTGACTATAACTGGCGTGTCCCAGAGCCTTGTTGAGGGATGTCTGGTGAGTCAACCTGTCATGGGCACCAATGGAGAAGGTGCAAGGTTTGGTTCCTGGATACTAAAGTGATATCACCACACTAGGCCCTAAGCCATAGCTAAACAAGAAGCAGGGCCTTCAGAGCTCTCCAGTGGTCTCTGGCAGAGTTGGGACACACTGGGAAGGAAATCCCAGGACTGGTCTCTACTAGGAACAGGTACAGGCCCAAGCACATTCATGCCCCCAAAGAAAATTAAAAACACTGCTGAGAAATGGAACTATATGGATGATCAAAAGCGGGGCACCTCTGACACTTCATCCAGGGCCGCCGTGCTGTCAGTGTTGACGGAGATGGGACCTGTCCAGGATGAAGGGTGGTACCAGGCAGAGAGGCCTGAAAGATGTAGGTAGGGGTGCTGTAGGCCAGCTGTGGAAGGTGGTTCCTTCTGCCTCATGCTCCAGGGTGCCAGCCTGCTGTGCAAGCATCATCACTGCAGGGAAAGGGAGAGGCAGAGACAAAAAAAAGGGAAAGACAGTGAGACACAGATGGGCAATACAGGGACAAAGGTGAGAAGACAGAAATACACAGAAAGAGACCAAGAGGCAGTAGGACAGACTACTGCTCCCCTGAGCACAACACACCTAGAATCAAGGTGACCTGACAACCCATCTAAAATGGGTCCAAAGCCTATGTCTCAAAGGCGGTACAGCACCCACTACCCCCGGAACTGCAGAACCCCCAAACAGCTAATGGGTATGTGGAACAGGGGATACCTCAGGTACGGGCGGCTGCTGATGCCACATTACAAGCCCAAGCTCAGGCTGCCAAGTGGGCTGCCTCAGACCTCAGGTGTTAGCCCAACCCTTGGGGTAGAAATGAGGATGGGAGAAGACAGAAAAGGTGCCTTGGTTACTACTGCCTCGGAGTCTGAGGGGTGGAAATACCCCTCCAATGTGAGAACCAGAGTCATCTCAGACCGTACTCAGCACAAAGTTCCTTCCTACCACTTTCCTAGCCACCTGCTCATTCCCTGTCCTTCACATTTAGGCCACAGCAGGGGCAAGGTAGGCCACGGCTCCAACCTTTCCATAGGGTAGTCTCCCTTTACTGGGGCTCTGAACTGGCCAGAGAGACGTGATGTGGAGAGGTGCTCACTCCCCACCCAGGTGGTACCTGCAAAAGCATGTTAAGGCCCAGGTTACGGTGCTTCTTCTCCAGCTCTGACACAGCCTGCAGGAGGGACCGGAAGCGGTCTGCTGGGTCAGCCTGCTCATCATCCTCAGAAGTACCCTCATCTTTCTCAGCCTCCTGCAGAAAGTGCTCCTCCTCTTCCACAAAGAAGGCCCGAAGCTTCTTGTAGTCAGTCAGGGCCTTCTTTCTTCGGTCCATAACATGTCCCTGCAGGGTGAGTGGGAGAAGGGTCAACAGTCCACCTTGGCCCACACCCACGGCCACCATGTCCAAAGGAAGAGAACCCCCATCTACTCTGAAAGAAATGAA